>JNVV01000047.1:236966-256070 GCA_000733355.1 Falciphora oryzae
AAACAAAGGGAAAGAGAAGGAAGGAAATAAATAGAAATTCATGGCAGATGCCAATTTTTTTTTCCAGGCAGCAAAGCAGGGCGCCCGGGAGCAGGACGGGAGCCAGGCCTGCGTGAGGGCGGATTGAGAACAAAGTGAGGGCACACAAACGAGCGTCGACGGAAGGCTGCAGAGTCCGTGTGATGGCCCGTTGGCCGTTTTTTAGACCAAGCACCCAGCCCAAAAACAAAGATGGCAATTCTTCAGTCCTGAGAAGGAGGTTTTACTGGATGAATTAGGTGGTGGACCCATCAAAGCCTCGTGCCGCCGTGATGCCTAGACGCCGGCCAACGGACGTTTGTGGAACCGGACGAGCAGGCCAATCATACTCACGGGGGGCGGCGCGAACAGCCATCCGGCTCACGTCTGTTGGCCGCCAGCCCCTGGACCTGCCTGGCGCCGGGGCTAGCCGAGATGGGAGCTGGCGACCGCGCCGAGAGCAGGATCGACAGAGGGTGGGTACGCATGGCCCGCTATTGCACGACGGGTAGGCATCAACAATGGCAAACGGGTCACAATTTGCGGCCAACGCAGCTGTCAAGAGAAGAATCTGGAACTGCTTCTTCCACCATCATTGGCCGTAGGAGAGCCAAGCGGAGACAACAAACGGCCGTCAACTCAACCCGGGCAACTTTGCCTTTAGTGTGGGATCGGGAAGCCCGAAATTGGCCACTGCTGCGAGAGACGCCGTTTATGGCAAAATGATACAAACAATAAATCATTGTGCGGGAGGCCCCAGGGTGGATTGCTGATCCATGGCTGGGGTACTTTTTGCCAGCTGATTATCTACCTAGATATGTGAAAGAGGCCTTGATGGCTTTGCTTACGAGGCGGTTGTATCAAAATGTCGTACCCCACGTGGCATTGTGGCGGAAAGGAGGAATGCGGTGCTTGTGGCTGCAAAGCTCCCTCATTGCGGGCACGGCGAGCTGTCGGTTTCGTTCTTGGTAGCATCTAGCAAGGCGCAGCATGGCTGCATCTCCAACAATGGTCACCGTTTGCAAATCGTCAACCCGGCCTTACGCCACGATGGCCCAGACACGTTGCCCAAATAAAAGTCTGGGCCGCGAAAGTTCCTCCCATATAGTTGTAGCTAGCACCAAAACAAAGTCCTACAAACAAAAACCGAACAGGTAGAAAAGCTGCAATCTGTGTTTGCCAAAGAGTTTCCTTTTCGTAAAATCTGCTGTTTTGCCCAAGATAACAACCTCTCAGGTATGGTCGACTGAAATCGTCAGGTCGTGCACTGTTAAGGGAATGACAGGGCTATAATTCCCGTTTTGCAGTCCAGACTTTTTTTTCTGGGCAACGCGCCAGACTTTCCATTTACCCCATTTCCTAAGTTCACACTAGAGCTCAACATGCGGACTTGGGAAATGCCAATGGAGGACACGGCATGCCGATGCCGCAGCGCTCCGCTTCTACCGGCCCCGTACCCCTATCTGGCTCCGCAAGTCGGCGGACCCGTCCCGGCTGTCCGGGAAGCGCCGCTTGCCTAGACTTGAAGAGCACAACACGGCCAACCCGCCGCCGCATTGGTGTAGGATATCATTGAGAAACTGCCTGTAGATCCTATCCGGACGCCTCGTCTGTTCGTGCTGCAAAATCTGAGCGGCAGCAGAGGCAAGGCTGCCGGCTGCATCATCCAGACGCTGCACGATCTTAATCTTGCCCATGCTTGCTTGAATCTTCTCGATGCAGCTCTCGACTGCACTAGGCAGCGTACTGATGGCTGATGACCCGCAGAGGTGTTGTAGCGTCAACTTCCCGGCGAGGTCCTTGACCCAAATCTTGGAGTCTTGGTCGTACGGCTCGAACCTGGCGCCCAGAGGAAGAATCCTTTTTACACATTCCTTCCTAAGGAAACATAACGTCTTCTCCTAAAAACCGGAAGGTTAGCACCCGTCCTGACACACAGCCCAAGGCGACTGTTGATCCGGTTACAGCTGACGTGATCGGCCGGTATTCAGGCGGCAGCCACAACACATTTTGCCCGTTCCAAGTGATCCATGCTTCATCAGAGCTGATTCCTGCCTTTTGTAAACGAAGTGGCTGAAAAAAGGCTTGGGCCGTTGCATGGGCAATTGGCCGCTTATCAACAAAAATGGTGCCTATATTTGTATAAAGGCACAAACCTGCTGTATCGAATGAGACGTTCCGAAGGGTTCTACCAACGTTAACGGTTTGGAAGCAGGCGCCCGTCGCCGCGTCCCAAAGCCCGATTGTCCCGTCGCGCGACGCCGACGCGAGCCGCCGGCTGTTATGCGAAAAGGCCACTGAATAGACCCAATCGCTATGCCCTTCGAGCGTTGCGATGCATGTGCCAGTCGCTGCGTCCCAGAGCTTGACGGTTTTGTCGCCCGACGCCGACGCAAGCTGCTGGCCGTCGTGCGAAAAGACCACTGAGTAAACCCAATCGCTGTGCCCTTCGAGTGTTGCGACGCATGTGCCAGTCGCTGCGTCCCAAAGCTTGACGGTTTGGTCGTTTGACGCCGACGCAAGCTGCTGGCCGTCGTGCGAAAAGGCCATTGAGTTAACCCAATCGCTGTGCCCTTCGAACGTTACGACGCATGTACCGGTCGCCGCATCCCAGAGCTTAACGGTGCCGCCCGACGCTGATACGAGCTGCCGGCCGTCGCGCGAGAAAGCCACCGATTTGACCCAATCGCTATGCCCCCCAAACGTCGCGGCGCATGTGCTGGTCGCCGCGTCCCAAAGCTTGACGGTTTTATCGTCCGACGCCGACGCGAGCTGCCGGTCATTATACGAAAAGGCTACTGATCTAACCCAATTGCTATGCCCCCCGAACGTTGCGGCGCATACGCCGGTCGCTGCGTCCCAAAGCTTAACGGTTTGGTCGCTCGACGCCGATGCGAGCTGCCGGCCGTCATGCGAAAAGGCCACTAAGTTAACCGAATTGCTGTGCCCTTCGAACGTCGCGATGCATGCGCCGGTCGCTGCGTCCCAAAGCTTGACTGTTGTGTCATGCGACGCGGATGCGAGCTGCCGGCCGTCGTACTGTCAAAGCAGTCGAGGGCAGAGATATTGGAGTAACAGAAAGATGATATTCGGAGTAGGTTAGAGGCCGGAGGCCTGGCCCTGCAGAGATTTGGGATATCTCTATGCGGGATCCACCTTATGGAGCCTCCACCCTTATCTAACGATAAAGGTCTCTGGTCCCAACTCCTCTATCTACAGTTAAAACCCTACTAGCCGTAACAAATGCCGGCCCTTTAAAAAGACGGCATCGTCCTCGATGCTAAATACAAACAGCGCAATGTTCTCCTTCTCTCTCGCCCTTGTGGCGTCTAGTTCTTACGCGGGCGTCCACGGCCGCGCTTGACCGGAGTAGGTCCCTGGGCCTCAGGGACGTCGTTGGCTGCCGGGAAAGGGCCGTTAGCCGGAGCATTAACCTTGCCCTTAAGTGCGGTTAGGGTTGCCTGCGACTTCTCGTAGGCCTCGACTACTTTGGGTGCGTGCTTAAGGTTGGCTTTAAGCTCCCAGGTGCCTTTGTGGTTTCCGTATCCCTTCCAAATCACGTAATACTCGACGGCGCCACCCTTTTTAACCCTGTGGTTGGTAATGCGTTCAACCTCAAACGACTTATCGTCGGGGTTGCCAAGGTCGTCGGATTCGTTGTTAGCCGGGGTATAGTCGACGGGGCCAAATGGTGCCGGTTGTTAAAGCAGTCGAGGGCAGAGATATTGGAGTAGCAGGAAGATGATATTCGGAGTAAGTTGGAGGCCGGAGGCCTGGCCCTGCAGAGATTTGGGATATCTCTGTGCGGGATCCACCTTGTGGAGCCTCCACCCTTATCTGACGATAAGGGTCTCCGGTCCCAACTCCTCTATCTACAGTCAAGGTCCTACTGGCCGTAACACCGGTGTTCGCTGGAAGGGGTCGTTTTTAGCGTGGTAGCGAAAAAGGTGCTAGATGGATATCACTAGGTAAATCCTGGTGCCGTTAGTAGGTAGCTCGAGCTCGTAAGCCAAGGGTGAGACCTTCTTTTTGATCGTATAGGGTCCCTAGCGAAAAGGGGTTGTTTTGTTGTTTACAATTCCTCCGCGAAGCTTGTAGGCGGCACCCATTTTCAGCCAGATTTGGTCTCCCTCGTTAAACTTTTCATAGCGGTGTTTGCCATCGTACAACCTTTTCATCTCGGAGGCAGCGAGGTCCATAACGTACTAAACCTTACGCCGGAAATGCTTACGCATGTACTGGAGGTCAGGTGTGTCCTTTGGGTCTAAGTTAGTAAAGCGAGTAATAGGTCCAGGGAGCTTGAATTCGAAAAGAAACTCGTGCGGTAAGCAATCCGTAGCCGACGTGGCCCTTACACGGTTAGTTGCTTTGGGCAAGCTCTGCGCTGGGCTCCGGGAAGGGGTTGGCTCCCTCGGCGAGATTGTGTGTCCGGCTGCGGCAGCGTTTTGCCTGTTGTTAACACCCAGGCCAACCCACCCCGGAACTCCGAGACAGGTGGCTCTTCGACGAGATGTGCGTCCGGAGACACACAATCTCGCCGAGGGAGCCAAACTGGAGTGCAAGGAAAATGTCGACCTAAACGGAGTACTCCTAAGCATGGAAGCGGATGGCTAATTCTACCAGTTGGTTTTTCCTTTCGGATTAGCTATTTATTTGGGGATGGTAGGCCGTGGTTATAGCAAGCTTGGTCCTAAAGCCTTTCCAAAGGGTTTGCCAAAAGGTCCCAGTGAATTTAGCATCCCTATCGGAAATGATAGCGCGGGGACAAAGCCAATCAGCTATAAGGAAATGCCGTAGTAGCAGCGAGGCCTAATGCTTTGCACCATAGGTATCGTACCCGGGGATTAAAATAATCCGCTTGAAGGTTTTGTCGGTAACGGTAAGGAGGGCGTTAAAGGAGTCGTGGGTGCTGAGCTGCTAAGGGGTATTCGCCGACGGTACAATTGGGAGTGCAGTAACAAAGTCCATAGTCAATACGCTTATAAGTTCAGTTAGGGCCTGGATAAGCTGGAACGTACCGATAGGCTTTTGGTTATCGGTTTGGTTCATGCCGTAGGTATGACAGTTTTTAATATACTGGTCGATCTGGCGCCTTTTGGACCGGAAATGCACACCGGCGAAGGCATTTGTTATGCGTTAGCGGCCGAAGTGGTGCTTATAATCATGGGCCTCTTTTAAAAAGGTTTTTACTATAGGGAACGGAATTACAAATCGCTCGATTCCGTCATTGTCTTTGTTATAAAGCAGACTATCGATAACGCGGAAGGGGTGCCCGGCTTTGGAAGCATTTAGCACGTCCTCGTGCTTAAAAGGTGCTTTGCCGGGGCGGGGCGTGGCAAGCTCCGTAATCAGCTTGTAGAATACCGGGTCCTCCTTATAATGCTTAATGAATTAGATGCGCATGCTATCTTTTATAACAGCCTCGGCTACTTGCAGGACGTGCTCGACGTCGTCCTCGTCGTGCCGGTCGTCGGGGCCCTTTTCCTAAAGCGAATCTAAAACGGGCTCGTTAGGCCTGGCACGTGTTTTAGCATCCCCTGTAGTGGTTAGGAGGCGAGATAATGCGTTAGGAACAAGGTTAAGGCGTCCTAGCACGTGGTAAACGTCTAAAGAGTAGGCGTTAAAGTAAATGGACGCATTAATCAGGTGTCGGTTGGCGCGGTCCGTTAAAACGGTGTTAAGACAGGTCCTGTTAACAATGCTAAAGGTTGCGTCGTAGTTTGTGAAAATAACGATCTTGGGCTGGTTGTTGGAGTGAAGCAAGGTACGGAGCCTTTTGCACGACTATATAAGGCAGGCTACCTCTAACTCGGACGGGCCATAGTTCAGCTTAGGGGCTGTAAGATAGCAACTAAGGAACATGATAGGCTGGATAACGGTGGCCGGGATTACGGTTTTTGGCTTCCAAACGTAGTCGGGTTGGGTTTGGAAGACTATGACTCCAAAGCCTCGCTCGAAAGATCCGTCGATTTGAAAGTAAAAGGTCCGGTCCGGGTCATAATGGTGCAGCCTCATATGCTTGCAGATGTGGTTTTGCAGGGCCTTAAAGGACTTGAGCTCATCGGCAATCGGGGTGAACTTAGTGCTCCTCGCGTAATGCTAACGTTAACCTCCCTCTGTTTTTCCCTGCTTGCGGCCCTTAGCTAATAAAAGGACCTTGCGCTTTTAGAAGGGTTCGGCGATTTTAGCGTAATAGGGAATCATTAACCGGAGGAAGCCAGTACTGCCGAGGTAAATTTCCAATAACTTAAGGGTATTGGGGAAAGCGAGGTCGCGGAAGCCTTGTACGCGAAATTCGGTAGTTGAAAGTCCGAAGGCGTTAACGTAGAATCCAAGGAGCTCGACGTTCGGGTAGCCAACGAAGCTTTTCTTAAGGGAAATCGCGATGCCTTTGCCCTAAAAAAGTCCAAAAATCTCCTTTAAGTGCTTTTGGTAGTTTTGGAAATTGTTTAAGAAAATAATGATGTCGTCGACGAAATAACGGCAGAAGTGCTTATAGGGACGAAGCAGGTTATTTATAAAGCGTTAAACGTAGGCAGGTGAGTTCCGGTAACCTATAAAAGCGATACGCGAGCGTTTGAGACCTTTATGGCTTGAAATCGTAAGCCGGTCCCGGTGCTTAGGGTATATAAGGAACTGGAAAAAGAAAGCGGTAGCATCGACAACGGTGGCGTACTTCTTACCCCTCAATGCGTTAATAACGTCCTATTAAAAAGGAAAGGGGTACGCGTCCGGGACTAAAACCTTATTAAGTTGGCGAAAGTCGACGATAACACGACTTTTGGGTTGACCGTGGACCATACGCCATACAATAAAGCAAAGGAACGCGAAAGGTGTAGCGTGGTTGACTGGCTCCAAGCGATCCTGTTCGTTGAGCTTGTCGTGCGTTTTGTCGATAACGTCCTTATCTTTGCGAGCGACAGGATAGGGCCGGTTGAGTAGCTTGGCGCCCTGGTTCTGCTATCCCTTAACGAAAGGGATTTTTATCTGCTCGTTTTCGGGGATATCGATCGGTCCCCTGTCGCGCCAGATGTTTGCGCGCTCACAGATGTTTTTAAGGATCCGGGCTTTTGTTGGGTTTCCGTAGTATACGTGGACCTTGTTTTTAGTTAAAATGTAGGGTGCCTTTTCGGGGGCGCGGATATTGCTTCTCTTTTCCGGGATACGGGGAAAAGACTCCGGGAGGTTAAGCATAGGGTCTCCCAGCGGGATATTAACGTCCGGTCCAAATCCAAGCTCTTTAGGAGGTTTTTTTTAGCACTATAGGCACCCCAACCTCTTTTTTTCCCAATGTTATGTTGTAAATTTAATTAAATAATAATTATATTAAACGGCACGCCCACTCAACCTCCAAATCCTTTTGGTCTCGGCATTCACCCGCAGATAGTGCCTTTCCAATCGACCCTTCTAAGTTGCGAAAATTACGGTCTAACTGCACGTTCAACGTCACTGTCTTCTTTTTACTTTAGCCAAAGCCAGCGATACTGATCACCTCGGGGATAATTGGCTTAAAACCGGTATCCTAAAAAGTTTTGCCCGCAACGGGCGCTTTAAAAAAAAAAAAGGTCGAAAAGGTTTCGAAACCGTACTCGGCGCTATATTTAACCTAATAGCCTATAGCGGCGGCGGCCAATGCTGTCACACCGGTAATAGCCTTAAAGGCTGTTTTAAAGTTAAAAACTTAGTAAACTTGGTCCGTATGCTTTTAAATGGTAGCCATACGTATATTTTTAATAAATCGCATAAGTTGACTTATGGCGTTATGCACCAAACACACGGGCTTAGTGTTACAATCAACCACGGCATTGAAAGCAGCAGGATGGTCTCCTTCTATAAAAAACGTGCGCCCCTTAAGGAACGGGAAGTACTTCACCGGGACTGCGATAGTTTGCTGCGCCGGGATTACGACGGCGTTGGCAGTCTTAACGGCTCGAACGATTATGGTACCTCCCTTAACTGTAGCGATCGGAACGTGGAAGTAGTCCAAAGGGAAGTTAATCAAATCGGCCGCAAAATTAATCGAAACCTTCCGAAGCTTAAAAAAGGCAACGCTAAAAATTATACCTGCAGCTAAATGCTCAACGATCTAAGCGTAAGCTAACTGTTTAAATACGGCGGGGGAGCCGTTAAGGTAATAGCCAGGCATATAGAAAGTAACGCGTGCGAACTTGGTAGTACGCTTAAAGCGCTCGGAATTCCATCCAAAAAGGATAAGCTAAGCGTCAAGATCGTTTACGTCGTAAACTTTATGCTCGTAGTAGCGGAAAAAGTCGGCAGCTACCAGGTTTCGGCCAAAACCGGAATCAGTACAAATTTAAATCTTTTAGCTATTAAAAAACGGGCGGATCGTTATTTTAGCGTAAAAGTAACCGCCTAATGCAACTATATCTGGGTCGACTTTAATAGCCTCCTCGATAACGTCTATCTCTGTAAACTATTAAAAAGTAAAAGGCTCTTTATTAATCTAATAAACGGGCTCGCTAAAGCAAACGGTGAAATAAGCAAAAAGCAGATTGCGAAAAAAGGTAACGACGCCATAACGTTTGCAAATGTGCGACTCCGCACGCTCCTTAACAGCGTAAAACTCGTCCGCGTTAACGGAATTTGTAATGCTCGAAGCGCTATCATCGTTATTGTAGTTAGCCGGCGAATTTTCGGCGCTAGCGTCACCGTTTTTAACGTTATAGATTTGGTCGCGTTGTTTATAATTTAAACGTTTATAATCGCGATCCTTATCGTAACGGTTACGGCTGCCATTCCTTTTGTAATCGTCTCGCTTATAATCGCGAAATTTATAATCGCGATCCTTATCGCGATAATAATCCTTACGGTTAAAGTTACAGCGAAAGTCGTAATAGCGGTAATTTCAATTATAATTCCAACGCTTATTATAAGATTTATCGTAATAGCAACTGCTAAATTTGCTAAAGCTGTAGTTGTCGCGCTTGCCATTGTAGTTATCGTTATAGCCCTTGCTACGGAAGTCGTATCTTTTAGCTACAGCATTAGGATAATGCTTCCGGGCCACGGTAACCAGCACCAAATTGTTTTCCTTAATGTAACGGAAGTACTTAGCGCGAATTTCAATCGATTTGGGAGCCCTCAGCCGCGTTTGGATACTCAAATCAAAGCGGTTCCAAATCTGGATTATGGTACCGTACCAATTGCCGTTTTAAATAATACTCATGCTTTTAGCAAAACGGAGCATTTTAAAAACGAACTGGTACAAAGCGGATTCGTTTGCGGTAAGGTTTCAGAAGGTAAAAATCGCTTTAATAAAAAGCTTAGTAGCTTTGCTAGCGTTTGGAACGAACTATCGCTTAAAGGCTGTAAAAATTACCGTTAAATTTTAAACTTTTAAAGTAGCGCGTTCTTTACGATCAAGCTGGCTGCTTTACCAAATAGCTGCTAAACCGCTAAAAAGGGGTTGGAAAAAATTAAACAGCTAATAATTAACGTTTTAAACCGTATTTGGGTTTTCGCGGAAGGTTTTAATCCGCTCGGTAAAAAAGTAAACGTTTGTAAAAATTATCAACTTGGAATTAAACAAAATGCTTTGGTTATTGGGGTCTTTTTAGTAAGGATCGAAAACCCCGATCATTTTTCGCTTAAAAAAAAGCGATTTCCGTTAACGTGGTTCACCACCGAGTGCCACATACCACCGAGTGCCACACTTGAAAATCCCATATTAAACGGCGTTTTTTTCGATTAAATAACTCGTTCAATTTGCGGCCAAATTCCACTAAAATTTAAACAGTTACATTTAATTTTATAATAATTTGAATTTGAATTTTCCGCATTTTTATTATTACTCCTTTTGGGTTAGTTTGCAACACTGTGTAATACACTGTATGAAATACGCAGACTAGCCTAAAGGAGTAATAGTAAAAATGCGGAAAATTTAGATTATAATTATTATAAAGTTAAATATAACGTGGTTCACCAGCGAGTCGGTCAAACCACCGAGTCGATCAATTCTGGTCGCGACGCGACGCGTCAACTTTCCACCCAAACATCTCAACACCTACGCAATGGATTCGCAATCCAAAAAATGCAGAGTGCTCCTTGCCTTACTGGCAATTGAAAACGATTCGAAAATTAGCATGCGTGCCGCAGCGAAGCTTTATAATGTTCCTTATTCTACGCTTAACGACCGACGCCGCGGCCGGATTGTTCGATGCGACAGCATACCCAAATCCCGGAAATTGACGGAATCCGAAAAGGAGGCGCTTGTCAAATATATACTCGAGCTGGATTCTCGCGCATTCCCTCCCCGGCCTTTTGGTGTTGAAAATATGGCCAACCGACTGCTTGCCGAACGCGACGCGGGCACCGTTGGGACCAACTGGGTCGCGAGGTTCGTTAAACGCCGCCCGGAGCTCGGCACGCGCTGGATTCGAAAGTACGACTACCAAAGGGCTAAGTGCGAAAATCCCAAGCTCGTTTCTGCGTGGTTCAACCTTGTGCGGAACACTGTGGCCAAATATGGCATCCAGGATGACGACATTTACAACTTCGACGAAACCGGCTTTTTTATAGGCATAATCGCGGCCGTTATAGTCATTACAACATCGAAAGGCCGTAGCAAAGCAAAGCTGGTCCAACCTGGCAATCGGGAATGGGCCACAATTATCCAAAGGGTTAACTGTTGCGGTTAGGCGATCCTCCCTTTTATTATCGTTAAAAGGCAATACCACCTAGCTAATTGGTACTCCGAAACCGACCTTCCACGCAATTGGGTTATCGCAACGAGCGCCAATAGGTGGACTACGAACGAGCTCGGCCTGGAATGGATCCGGCATTTCGACAAACACACTGCAGCTCGTTTTACGAGGTCCTATTGTTTGTTAGTGCTAAACGGATACGAAAGCCACCACTCGACGGATTTCGAGCTCTACTGCTAGGAATATAACATCATTACGCTTTGCATGCCTCCGCATTCGTTTCACTTCCTTTAACCGCTTAACGTTAGGTGCTTTAGCCTAATGAAAAAAGCGTACGGTCGACAAATCGAAAACCTAATAAGGTCGCACGTTAACCACGTAACCAAAGTCGAGTTCCTTTCGGCGTTTAAAGCGGCATTTTTTAACTTTATAACCAAAAAAAACAACCAAAAAGGCTTTCGAAAGGCTGGCCTTACTCCTTTTAACCCGGATTCGGTTTTGGAAAAGCTGGATGTGAGGCTACGGACTCCAACCCCCCCAAGGACGCCTTTAAACGACCCCGAACCTTAGACTTCCAAAACGCCCCGGACAGCCAAAGAAGCAACTTCGCAGTCCGAACATATTAAAACTCGGATTTCCAATCACCAAAGCAGCTTTCCAACATTTATGCTAGCGGCTATAAACCAATTTGCGAAAAGGGCAAAGGCAATCATGCATCGGGTTAACCTTTTGGAGGAAAAGTGCTCCAAATTACAAAAGGCGAACGAAGCACTAAGCAAACGCCGGAGGGCTAAAAAAACACGTGTCCGATTTGGAGGGTCACTTACTATCGACGAGGTACGAAATATTCTGGACCAGTAGGAGCTGGATAGATAGTTACAGCAAAAAATGCGCGATTATGGGGTTTAGGAAAGGAGGGCGACAACGACTCGTCGGCGATGTGGCACGTGCGGCAAAACCGGACACAATGCGCGCACCTGTTAGGAAGAAGTAGAAATGTCTAATGTATACAGTTCTGAGTAGTTTGAATGGATTGCTGGCGTTATTAGGTTGGCATGCGAGTTAATTATCGAGTGGTCGGGTTTGAGTGATCGACTCGGTGGTTTAACCGACTCGCTGGTAAACCACGTTAACTGTTTAAATTTTAGTAGAATTTAGCCGCAAATTAAACGAGTTATTTAATCGAAAAAAACGCTGTTTAATATGGGATTTTCAAGTGTAGCACTCGGTGGTATGTGGCACTCGGTGGTGAACCACGTTAGGGCAAATAAAAACGTAGGTGTCAACTATCTGCTGCCTGTAATTACGGGTTGCACGGTCCTCTATATCCTCCCAAACGTCCCGGTCCCGATTCCGACCTCGGTCCCTCCTATTTCTTAGCAAAAGGACGTAAAGGTTGCTTTTACTTCAACCTAGGTCCTAAATAAAAGTATTAATAAAAATAAACTGGAAAGGACGAAGGTTTGCCAATAAGCGAAGCGGAAGCTCCTTTGGCTCTCGGTCGAAAGGGGCTCCTCCGTTATCGTCGTCGTTGGAAAAGGACGAAGGGTTCGACGGGTTTCCGTTGCCGCCCGCAACAGTATATATCACATAAGCCTGTTTAACTAAAAGCAACTAAAGCTTAGGACGGGATACTCCCGCATTAGGCCGTCCGCGGTATGCCTCAAGCTCAGCGTCCAAATAACCGTTACCGTAAAAAAAGGTGGCGCGCGCGCTAAAAAAGGGGTTTTAATCGTCGCGCAACGACTATGCCGGTACGTTATAAGCTCGAATCTGCTCACGTCAAATTTCGCCCAAACGGCGTCGTACTTTACTAAGGTTTAGCGATATAGCACAACGGTTATAGCTAAATCGCGAAGCGCTAAAGCTGTAATATTGCTCGTATCGAAAGCGGCGAAAGTGTAACAAGGGGTCAAAGACGGCTTGGAGAAGGATCTCTATATTGCAGATAATCTTTCTATGGGCTCAAGAGATGCTTGAGGAAAAAGGAATCTTTCATGGAGGACATAGGAGATGGCAGGGTTTATATAAACCACCCTATGATCCGTGCGAAGTATTAAGTATATGATTCACACTGCCATTCCGGCCTTCGGCCTTTGGGCCTCAAGGCCGTTGGGCACCTATACCGGTTCCCGGACCTTCTGTGGGGCCGATTAGGTGAGTCCACAGGTTCTTCTGTGTGACAGAAAGCGCTTTCGGCTATTTTCGATGCTTCCCAGCTTAGTTATTATCTGTCTCATAATATTGCTCTAGTCTTTTTAGGTTTTATCGATATGCTTTAGGAAAGATAAAGTACGTTCTACGGCAATATCCTGCCTATTTATTCGCTTTCCAAAAAGTCGGATCTTTTCGCCATTAAAGCCAGGACGAAGGCCGTTTTAGGCGGAGGACGAAGCCATAAAGTCGCCTGTGGCCGTCTGGGAGGTAGTTTCGCGTTCCCCACAGGGCGGGTGGTAAACGACCGATGCTGGTCTGCCAAAGCGAATATTTTAAATAAAGTCGTACTCGAAATTGTAGCTATCGTTAGGCGGAAGGTTGAAGGTTATCGCGGTAGCAGTAGGTTTGGTAGGTGGCTTAATGCCCGGATATGGTTGCATTGCTTCAAACCGATTGTTAGTTCGCTTGGCCCTTTCGAAATACACACTATCTGTCACGGCACCCGGGGGTCACGTGCCCTGGCCCTGCCAGGCCCGCACGGGCCTCCAGGCACTGCTAGATAGAGATTTCCTCCCAGGCAGGGCCTCCGGCCCCAACTCTTCTGAATACAACCTCTTTCCGCCATACAGATTATCAGCCCATTTGTGACCTCTCAAGTGCTCTGATACTATCGTTATATAATAGGTGGGTAGCGGCCCGATAAGGCACTGGGGAATCGCCTTTAAAGATTGAAAACTCGGGTATCGTGCCTGGCATAAGCGTATTTGTTAATGCTCGAATGTTTTTATCGGGTCCCGGAAGGTTTGTGGCTGAAAGGTCGGCTATTATAATAAGGAAGTAAGAAAAAAGGTGAGGGTAGGGTGATAATGATTATCGACGTCGCGAAAGCCACGTCAACGGGGAAAGATGACTGGTATACGTTTACGCTGCGATAGCCGCGTAAACGGGGGAAAACGCTGCGAAAGCCGCGTCGGTAGGGATTGCGATAGGGGAAGCGGATTAAAAAGCGCCTTGGCTAAGGAAGCCCAACCTAGGCGTTGATTTGACGCGCTGCGATGGCCGCGCGTTGGTGAGGAGGATCGTCGCCCGCGATGGCTTGCGAGATCCGAAAAGTAAGGGGGGGGTCGTGATTGATCTCCGCGATCACGTTCGCGCCGGTCGCTTAGGTTTTCCGGAGTTGCTACCAATTGTTAAAGCAGTCGAGGGCAGAGATATTGGAGTAGCAGGAAGATGATATTCGGAGTAGGTTGGAGGCCGGAGGCCTAGCCCTGCAGAGATTTGGGATATCTCTGTGCGGGATCCACCTTGTGGAGCCTCCACCCTTATCTGACGATAAAGGTCTTTGGTCCCAACTCCTCTATTTACAGTTAAGGCCCTACTGGCCGTGATAGTACTTTGCTGTTGTGCCGGTTTATACGGGTGTGGTTTGGTTTTGCCCCTATACCACACTTCGGCCCCGTATAAAGCCGTAGGGATTATAACCGTTGTAACGGCTTTATGTACCGAATGTGCCGGTATCCCCCCTATCGAGTTCATTAGCCTCCGGAGGTGGTTGGCAACCTTTTAGGCTTTTGCAACCCTGTGGTCGACGTGCGGGCTAAAATTAAGCCGTGGATCGAAAAGGACTCCTAACTACCGTAAGGCTCCTGTAGCTTGTTGTATGGTAAGGCCTTCCGCCGTAACCGCTGGGGTTGTGAGATTTCTTTGCCTGGAAAAGTGCATAAGTTCGCACTTCCCCGGGTTGAAAGCCACTTTATTAGCCCTTCCCCAACGGAGGATTTCCGTCACCGTAGCCCCTGCTTTACGGGAGCACTCCTCCGGGGTGCCTCCCGTTATGCAAATGCCTATATCGTCCGCATATCCGTACCTGACCGCTTTTGCTTTAGGTAGGATTTCGGCCATATAAAGCATAAATAGGACCGGTGATGCCGATGACCCTTAGGGTAGCCCGCAGTCCGGGGAAAAAGGGGGAGCCGAAGCGTCTTCCAAACGCACATTAACCACCCTGTTTCCTGCGAAGGATGATACCCATCGTACGAGCGTTGGGTCCCACCCTTAGTCCAATAGCCTCCGGAGGAGCCTCCGGCGGAGTACGGCGTCGAAAGCCCCTTGTACGTCCATAGTGACAAGGGCGGCCGTTTTGCCCTTTTGGAAAGCCCGTTCCACCTCATGGGCCACGCACGCCGTTAAGTCGGTAGCGGCCTTTTTGAGAGTAGCCCCGGCGTGTTGCGGGGCTATCAGCCCGTGCTGCAACGCGAGGGATGCCATCCGTAAAGCTACCAAACGTTCTAACCCTTTCCCTAAACACGGGAACAGGGCTATCGGGCGGTAGGATTTCGGATCCGTCATATCCTCTTTATTCGGCTTCTTTAGCATTACCACCTCCGCGGTGCGGAAGGGGCCCGGGTGGTGCCCGGCCTTAAGGCATGCTTCGAAAAGGGCCCTAACGTATTCCCCTATTGCCGGCCATGCCGCTGTAAGCAGCCTAACTGATAGGGAGTCGACGCCCGGGGCCGTGTTTGCCGTGCCTATAGTGCATTTCCAGCATTCCTCCAAGGGGACGTGGGGGTCCCACGGGAGTTGTGCGGTCCCTTGGGGGGCCCCTTGCTGCAACGGGTCCTCTTGTAGGTCGTCCTCCGCCGTAAACCTACGGAGGATCTTGCGGCCTAATGCTTCCGCTTTATCCGCTGGGGCTACTATAACCTCCCCGTTAATGTTTAACGGAGGAAGCCGTATAGCAGGAGCGAGTTTATGCCATTTTACAGCTCGGTACCAGGGTTCGGAAAAAAGTCAGTCAGTTAAGTCATTACCCTAACTGTGACTGACTTTCAAAGTTAAGGCAGTGACTTTGACTTTTAATGACTGACTTTTGACTGACTTTAGTGACTTTCAAAGTTATTAAAAGTCATTTTTTATATAACGTGGTTCATCACCGAGTGGGTCATATCAGCGAATGGGTCACTTCAAAATCCCATACTAAACGCCGTTTTCGACCCCCCGGTTAAATCCACCAATTTTTAATAAAATTCCATGAAAATTTAATATGTTATATTTAACTATATAACCGATTTTATGATTATTTTTCCACATTTTTATTATTACTATTTTAAGGTGATTTACTATTTACACACAGTGTTTTGCACAGTGTTTAAAACTCACCTAAAAATAATGCTAATAAAATTTTGGAAAAATAATCATAAAATCGGCTATATAGTTAAATATAACATATTAAATTTTCATGGAATTTTATTAAAAATTGGTGGATTTAACCGGGGGGTCGAAAACGGCGTTTAGTATGGGATTTTGAAGTGACCCATTCGCTGATATGACCCACTCGGTGATGAACCACGTTAAGTAAATAAGTAAATAAATAAATAAATAAATAAATAAATAAATAAATAAATAAATAAATAAATAAATAAATAAATAACGTAGTTCACAAGCGAGTGGGCCATACAAGCGAATGGGCCACCCACACCCGACCTCCGGACCATCAACGCGCATACCAACCCAATAACGCCAGCAATCCATTCAAACTACTTAGAACTATATATATTGGACATTTCTACTTTTTCCTAACAGGTGCGCGCATTATGTCCGGTTTTGCCGCACGTGCTATATCGCCGACGAGTTGTCGTCGCCCTCCTTTTCTGACCCTTATAATCGCGCATTTCTTGCTGTAGCTATCCATCCAGCTCCTGCTGGTCCAAAACATTTCGTACTTCGTTAATGGTAAATGACCCTCTAAATCGGACACGTGTTTTTTTAGCCCTCCGGCGTTTGCTTAGTGCCTCGTTCGCTTTTCGTAGCTTGGAGCACTCTTTTTTTAAAAGGTTAACCCGATGCATAATTGCCTTAGCCCCTTTCGCAAATTGGTCCATAGCCGCTAGCATAGATATCAGAAAGCTGCTTTGGTAATTAGAAATCCGAGTTTTGATGTGTTCGGATTGCGAAGTTGCTTCTTTAGCTATCCGGGGCGTTTTGGAGGTTTAAGGTTCAGGGTCGTTTAGGGGCGTCCTTAAGGGAATTGGAGTCCGTAGCCTCACATCCAGCTTTTTTAAAACCGAATCCGGATTAAAAGGAGCAAGGCCAGCCCCTCGAAAGCTTTTTCAAATGTTTCCCTCGGTTATAAAGTTAAAAAATGCCGCTTTAAACGCCGAAAGGAACTCGACCTTAGTTACGTGGTTAACGTGCGACCTTATCAGGTCCTCGATTTATCGACCGTACGCCTTTTTCATTAGGCTAAAGCACCTAACGTTAAGCGGCTAAAGGAAGTGAAACGAATGCGGAAGCATGCAAAGCGTAATAATGTTATGTTCCTGGCAATAAAGCTCAAAATCCGTTAAGTGGTGGCTTTCGTGGCCGTTTAGCATTAACAGACGATGGGACCCCGTATGTAACAAGGGGTCAAAGACGGCTTGGAGAAAGAATCTCTAGATTGCAGATAATCTTTCTATGAGCTCAAGAGATGCTTGAGGAAGAAGGAATCTCTCGTGGAAGACATAGGAGATGGCAGGGTTTATATAAACCCTTTGTGATCCGTGCGAAGTATCGAGTACATAATTCACACTGCCTTCCAACCTTCACCGCTTGGCCTTGGGGCCGTTGACCGCCTATGCGGGTCTCCGAACCTCCGTAAGGCCGACTCGTGATGCCGACTAGTTAGGTCCACGGGTTCTTCCGTGTGACACCGTAGAACGAGCTGCAATGTGTTTGTCGAAATGCTAAATCCATTCCAGGCCGAGTTCGTTCGTAATCCACCCATTAGCGCTTGTTGCGATAACCCAATTGCGTGGAAGGTCGGTTTCCGAATACCAATTGGCTAAATGGTACTACCCTTTAACGATAATGAAAGGAGGGACCGCCTAACCGCAATAGTTAACCCTGTGGATAACTGTAGCCCATTCCCGGTTGCCAGGCTAGATTAGCTTTGCTTTGCTTCGCCCTTCCGATGTTGTAATAACCATAACGGCCGCGATTATGCCTATAAGGAAGCCGGTTTCGTCGAAGTTGTAAATATCGTCACCTTGGATGCCATATTTGGCCATAGTGTTCCGTACAAGGTCGAACTACGCAAAAACAAGCTTGGGATCTTCGCATTTGGCCTTTTGGTAATCGTACTTTCGAATCCAGCGCGTACCGAGCTTTGCGCGGCGTTTGACGAAATTCGCGACCCAGTTCTTGCCGACGACGCCCGCGTCGCGTTCGGCCAGCAATCGGTTGGCCATATCTTCAACACCAAAAGGCCGGGGAGGAAATGCGCGGGAATCCAGTTCGAATATGTACTTAATAAGCGCCTCCTCTTCGGATTCCGTCAATTTCCGTAATTTGGGCATTATGTCGCGTCGAGCAGGTTGGCCGCGCTTCCGACGCGTCAAAGTCGATCTCGCGACCGAGTAGATCTTTGCAGCTTCCCGTACGCTTAGTTTTAGGTTGGATTGCAAAGCTTGAAGGGCAAGCACTACCCGGCTTTCGTCGTTTTCCATTAACATTATTGTGGGTGGAAAAATTAGTTGCGAAAGAAGAGAGAGAGAGAGAGAGAGTTTATTTAACGTCGGTGAATCGGGATCTACCAGTCCCTGCCTCCCAGGGGGCATACGACGTGCTAGCGCTACCTAAGCTTGACACTAGGCTATATGTTGCTATCGAGGCGGCTAACAAATTAAACCTTGGGGTAGGCCCAAGGCACACGGAGTTCAGGCCGCATTCCGGCGCTCCTTGTTAGTGAGCGGGCAATCGGCAGAAGGGGCGAATAAACGCCGGGGCGCTGTACGCGCTGCTGTTGGTGGTAGTAAAAGCTGTCGGCCGGCAAAGTGCCGGAAAAAAAGTGAAGCCGGGTGTGGCGGGAGGGATCGCAATAAACCCCCCCTGGGCCCGGCCAAAGAAAGAAAATTCGGGGGCTGGAGGGCCTAATTCCAACCCTGTGTACTCCTTGTGTGTTTATCGCGCATCGAACGAATACGCTACGCGGTTTGCCAACGTGGTGCACGGCAATTCGTAACACTTCACGGTTGGCAAACAGAGCCGCGTCAAGATCTTGCGCGTGCGATGCCACCTATACTTCAGTATAGTCACCGCGTGGCAACAAACAGAGGCGCGAGCGTCAAGCCAATCTTGCGCGTGCGTGCTTAAACAAAAGCTTAAGCAGGCCAATCTTGCGCCGTGCGTATCGTCGGGATGCGGTCGACCGAGGAGGAGTCGCGTGTGTGTACGACCGAAGGGTCGCGTGTGTGTACGCCCGAAAGGGTCGCGTGTGTGGCGGGGG
>JNVV01000047.1:256109-303126 GCA_000733355.1 Falciphora oryzae
TCGTTCGGCTCGGTGCGCGAGGCGAAAGCGAAAAGGAAGTCGAAGGGCGGTCTGGTGATGCGCGGAGGTTGGAGCACCCGATTGTCGAAGGTTTCGGCGCGCGCGAAGCGCGCCCTGGGCGATAGGGTGCAGGCCTTCCCCTCGACTGGCAATAGGCACCCGCATACCTTTGCCAGCCATTCTCTGCTCTTTTGGCCCAGTTGCGTTGCCGACGTCGTTGTTGAAAGGAGTCGGAGAACGCGAGCAAAAACAAGCCAAATGGCTTGTTAGTGCCCGATAGTGCTGTTCCGGCCATTTTGGTGGCACCACTACCAAAATGGCCGGGATTCCTTAGCGGCCACTAACAGTGGGTCCGACAGGAAAATTTTTCGGGGGGAAGGTGTTGCGAAAGAAGAAGTGTTGCGTGGTCGCGTGTTTTGGCCCACTCGCTTGTGAACCACGTTAATCGCCAGTATTCTTTAGCGAAGATGCGGATAAGGTTATCCGACTTTTTACCCTCGACTTTAAGGGGGATGAAATGCGCTATCTTAGTAAAAGGGTTTACCATTACCCAAATTGAATCGCACCTATCGCTTAAAGGGAGGTCCGTAATAAAGTTTATAGCCACCGTCTTCCAGGGCTGGTAATGCAGCTCTATGGGTTGTAGGGGTCCAAAGGGGGCATGCCTTAGGGCCTTATTGCGTTGGCATTCCAGGCATCCCCTTACGTATTCCCGGACTTTTGCTTCGATATTAGGCTATTAAAGTGCCGAATAATTAACTCGAGGGTTTTATCCATACCTATATGTCCAGCGACTTTTGTGTCATGTTCAGACTCGAGGACTTCTTTTTATAAGGCCTCCGTTGGCACCCACAATCTTTCCTTATAATAAAGGAGGCTATCTTTTATTTCTTTACCTTTTTCGGGCTTTTGGAAGCGACCTTGGTATTTAGGATCCGATATACCAGCTTGCTTAACTTTATTAGTAAATTCCGTAGCCCATTTTAGGATTGGAATACTGCAAAGCCGGTTTAGGGATAGAAGGAAAAAAGGTGCTCCTTACGGTAAAACTTCTTCCATGGGGTTATTTCCTTATCCTTCCAAGGCCGAAATTTTTGCTAGGAAGTGTTTTTTTTACAGGATTATCGTAATCGGTTGATCCTTACTCCCTCCTTTTTTAGGCTTGTGCTGGGGTAATTTCGATAGCACATCGGCCTTTTTATTTTGCTTTCCTAGCCGGTAGTTAATTATAAACTAATAACCAGCCAATTGTTGTGCCTATCTGGCTTGCTTTCGATTAAGGATTTTAGCCGTTAGGAAGTATTTAAAGTTCCGGTGATCCGTATAAACCTTTATCTGGTGCTTTGCCTTTTTGAGGTAATGCTTCCACCTAGCGAAACAGTTAACGACCGCCAAAAGTTCCTTATCGTGGATTTCATAGTTGATTTCGGCAGGCGACATTTTGCGTGAATGGAAGGCAACGGGGTGTAGTTTATTAGTTTCGGGGTCCCTTTGGGATAACACCCCTTTAAAGGCAAAGTTTAAAGCGTCTATTTCAATTTGTGCTGGAAAAGATGGGTCGAAATGCCGGAGTATCGAACGCGAAACGAAAGCGATTTTAAGGACTTCGAAAGCCTGTTCCATTTTGGGAGTTTATCGCTATTGGTTTTTTAGCAGGGCGTTGGCCGTTGTTATAAGCTTAACGATTCCTAAAAACCCCTTAATAAACCTCCTGTAAAAGTTGGCAAAGCCGACGAACGATTGGAAGTTTTTAAAGCAGTTGGGGGCCTTTTATTGGATAATAGCATTAACTTTGTCTTTGGATATTGCGATGCCCTCGGGTCCTATTATGTAACTAAGGAACTCGATTTCGTATACCCCCCAAACGCATTTGCGAGGGGCTACGGCTAGGTTGTGTTTGGTAAAGCGGCGAAGCACCTCCTTTACCAAACTATCGTATTGTTTTTTAGTTTTTGCGTATATTAAAAGGTCATCCAAATACACAAAAAGCCCGGTATCGATAAGGTCCATAAAGATATAGTTCATTATGCTTTGGAAAGTGGCGGGGGCGTTGATAAAGCCTATTGGTATAACCGTGAATTCGAAAACGCCGTATTTGCAGCGGAAGGCCGTAAGCCATTCGTACCTTTTCTTTATCCGAATTAGGTTAAACCCGGTTTTAAAGTCGATTTTCGTTTTCCATTTGGCATTTCGAAGTCGATCCTGGAGCTCCGTAATAAGCGGGATAAGGTACCGAATCGGAATCGTTTTAGCGTTTACGTCTTTGTAGTCGACCACTACCTTTAAGGGATCGAGGAGGTCTTTTTTTTCTGCGAACATAAGGGGCGAACTATTGGCAGTTTTATATGGCCTGGCCCGACCGATTCGTACCTGCTTTTCCAGCCACGGCTTTAAAACGTCTAATTCCTTTTGGCTTATTAGGTACAAGGGGCTATGGGTTAATTAAGCCCCTTCCTTAAAGTGAATTTCGTAGTCCCAAGGCTAATAATCGGGAAAACGGGTGGCAGTAGCTTCTGTTATAATGGGGAAAAATTCCCTAAATTCCTGTGTGTAACAGGCCTTGGCCCTACTATAGCCAGCTACAGTAGTGTCAGGCCTGGAAAAAGGGGGTTCTCGCAGGGAGGTCTCAAAGGTTCAACAGCTCAACAGTTGTATTCGTGCAGGGCTCAACAAGTTTATGGTGTAGGTAGAAACAGAAACGATAGCTTGCCCTTCGGACCTCCTTCACAGGGGGTCTCTCGGCCCTCCTTATGCTCTAGCCCTCCGTCCGTCCTTCGGCTGTCGTCGGCGCGCCTCCTCCTCCGTAGCGTCCGTCGGGGCCTGCCTTTCGGTTGTTATCGGCACACTGCTTCCTCCGCGGCGTCCGTCGGAGCCGGATATGTTTCGTCCCTTTTAGGGTTCCGGGCCGGGCTAATCTGCGGGGGCTGATCGGCGCGCGTGTCGCAAAGTTAAACTCTCCTAATCCGCACATCCGTCAGGGCTTGCGCCCTTCCGGCTACCACCCGGAAGCCTCCCTTGTGGTCACCGGTGGCGTCCCTTGCGGCTGCTGGCCATGGTTTTGTGTAGGGTGTTACACTGTGGCACCGATTTGAGGCCGTCCGAATTTGCTTTGTTTACTTCCTTAAGGGAAGGAATACCGTGCCCGTATTTAATAGCGGCAATAATTGCGGGCTTAACTGTTTTTATATTTTCCCGAAGGCGTAAGCCTTTAAGCGGCTGTAAATCCTATAGCTTCCGTGCCCGTAGCTTGTTGCATTTCCGGCATTTGTCCGAATCCATCCGGATATCCCGAAAGTCGCGATTTAATAACCTTAGCGGTGGGTGTTGCCTTTGCCATGCGAAGGGCAGGATAATATCGCAATCTGGATCCGTAGGACTAATTTCGAACGTTTTTGTAAAATAGTGCGTTTTGTACCAGAGGGTAACGTCAACGACTAGTTGCTTTCCGGCTTCGGGTTCGATTTTCCCTAAAAAGGAGGTCATTACGCGAGGGACAGCCCTATCAACCAGGTAACCCGGGAGTTGCTTCGCTATTTTGTTTAACATAACCTTCGTATCGCTGCCTTCGTTTAAAAGGACCCGGACAGGTATCTCCTTCGATCCCCTCGCCCGTATGTACATGCGAAGGATTGGCTTTGCGAGTTCCCTATCCGTTAAGGGCCTTCGTGCAACAGCGACGGTCGATGGTTATCAACAATCATCGTCTAATTCCGAATCTGATAGTTCAAAGATTCGTAGTTCGCTCGGGGCTTCTAAGGTAAAGCCAGCGATTTTAGCCTTTTTGGCCTGTGGCTGTTTCTTTTGTTCGTCCGTTGCAAAGCGTTTAAGGATGGATTTGGCACCGGCCGTTTTTGCTGGTATAGGAGGGAGTTCCTTGCCGTTGGTGTCCTTTTTGGCGTAGCATTCTAACGTATGGTGCCCTTCTCTTCTGCAGCGCCAGCAGTCGGCTTTGGCCAACTTTCGTGCGTCGATATCGCGTTATTCGATTCCTTCGAATGCCAATTTGGTGGTAGTCCAAATGTTGTTCTTTTTATCGGCGGCCTTTTTATCGTTAGCCTTCTTTCCGGAACGGGAGCTTGAGGATGGACTTGGGTTCCTGTCTTTGGAGCCTTTGCCGCGGCGACGGCCCACGTTCGAACGCTCCGGAGTCGAAGCGGGCTCGTTTTTTCCCTTATCCTTCGGGGTTAGCCCCGGGTCTTGGAGCATAACTTCGTGGATTTTGCCAGCCTCCTGGATTGCAGCAAGGAATTCTTCGTCCGTATTAAGGACTTTTCCGCAACGGGAATATACTAATTTAGTAATTTCCTTTAGAAAGGTGCGGGAAATGTGCTCCCTAAATATGACGCCGGACCATTGGACCGCTTCGTTAAGGTTAAGGAGCTTAGTAAGGTACTGAATGGTATCTCCTTTGTATTTAAGCTCCCGCATTTTTTTAGCGTTACGGTGGTATTCGGTAGCGTCCTGAAAGCGTTCCTGTAGGGCCGCCGAATAGGCCCGCCAGTTGTCCTCGAGCTGCGCGCTTCGAAGGGACCGAAGGCGTTAATGGTGCCAAACTTATGCGTTTTCCGTAAGTAGGGACCCGACCCAGTTGATTTTAACTATATCGTTAGGAAAGCTTTCGACGTAGGTCTCCATATAGGAGGTAACGCGAAGCTACTATGGCCTAAATTTAGCCAGGTCCTTGCCGTCGTAACTAAGTGGCTTGTTAAGCTGGACTAGGTTAATGACGGCCGTAGGGATCGAATTATGCGGGTAAGCAGTTCCCTGTTGGATGGCTTTAATAAGGTCCCACAAATCGGGGTCCTTAAAGGCCCGTCCGTTATTTTCGGGGGCATCGTTTTCCAAAAAGGAGTTCGAAGGTTTTAAAGGTTCCGAAGGAATAGCAATATGCTCGAGAGGTTCGTTAGGTGGCCCCTGGGGAGGTCCCTAAGCGAGTCCTCTGAGGCTTCCGGAATGCCGGGGACCTGCCGTGGCGGCCTTGTACTGTTGTTGGGCAGCGAAGGCAGTAGCCCGAACTTGTTGCCGTCGGAGGTTATCAAACGATAGGGGGTCCTAAAAGCCCTGGCGTGATGATGCCGACGTTTTAAACGCCGATTGGGGCAATGGTTTCTCTGTAGAAGGGACGGGTTCTTCTTTTTCTGGAGTGCTTTAACGGGAGCCCAGTGGAAGGGACGACTTTTGGAGGGCCGAAAGTACCGTAGCTGATTTAGGCCGCCTTTTTTGTGCCGCAAGTCGCCGGCTTTTTCGTACGGCGTTTTTAATAAGCTGGTGAGTTTGGGTCAATATGCGTCGCTTGGCTTCGGTGAGGGCTTCGGGCGAAATATGCTTTTTGGTTAGGAGATCCTGGATTTGGGTATCTTTATTAATGGCCTAGTTGGAAACTCCTTTTTCGAAGGTGGAAAGTCGTGCTTGTAGGTTTTGCAGGTGGTTTTGTTAGGCCCGGGTAACGTTCCGGAGTTGAATTAGGGCTTCCGAACGGGTTTGTTGCTTTCCGGCCAAAATGGCGACCGTGGCCCAAATTTGTTGTGCAAATGCCTAGCTTTTTCTAATAATTCGTTGCCGGAATGCCTTTTGTTGGTCGGCGGAAGCGATTAGGCCCTTTTTATATAGGGAGATAACGGTATTGTACGCGTGGGTGATGCGGTCGTAATGAGTCCTGATTTCGCGGATTTGTTCCCGGTTGGCGAGGATTTCCTGGTTTACATTTTGGGATAAGGCCGAAATTGCTTCGTGCGTACTGATAAATTTTTGCTGGATTTCGGTCATCCAGCCCGGGGGGTCCTGAAGGCGTCTTACAGATATAAGGGCTTGTTGTTTGAGGGCTATGCTGAAGGGGGGTGCTGAATAAAGGATAAGTGCCTTTTGATTGTCGAGCATAGGTGTATTTTGACGTTCTTCTGGTGCAGACCGGGAAAGGCTTTCGGGGGCTTTTCCGGCCGCTTTTTTTAGATTGAGCCGGCATGGTATCGGTAGGTATACCGGAATCGCTAGGTAAAGAAGGGGATTCCATAGCCGGCATGCTAAAGTCACTTGGTAGGGAAGGAGATGTCGTTGCAGACGAAATGAGAGGGTCCGGTTCCTTGTATTCCTGGGCAGCGTAAAATCCCAAAGGTACAAGGGAGATCTTCCAGCCTTTTTTGGAATCCCGTAATTTCGCTAGGACGATTGAAAGGGTGAAACGACCCTCCTGTATATTCTTTTCGCTTTTACCCGTTCGAAAACACCGGTGACAGTTAAAATGTTTGTGGTGTGGCCCCAGGGTTTTATTCGCTAAAGAAGGCAATAGTTGGGGCTTAGGGGTGCCGATTGACAGGGCTTTTCTAGAGCTTAGGAGGAAAGATAGTGAGGTTTCCGTTAGGGGGCCGAGCGAAGAAAGATTATTTATAACAAGGGGTTAAAGACGGTTTGGAAAAGGATCTTTATATTGCAGATAATCTTTTTATGGGCTTAAAAGATGCTTAAGGAAGAAGGAATCTTTTAGGGAGAACATAGGAGATGGTAGGGTTTATATAAACCACCCTGTGATCCGTGCGAAGTATTGAGTACATGATTTACACTGCCCTTCCGGCCTTCGGCCTTTGGGCCTCGGGGCCGTTGGGCACCTATACCGGTTCCCGGGCCTTCTGTGAGGCCGATTAGGTGAGTCCACGAGTTCTTCCGTGTGACAGGTACCCGATAATATCGCCCTAGTATTTAAAGGTTCAGAGCTTTTTTGCGTCGGTCCTTTCCTTATTAGTGTCCCGATAATGCTTTTTAAGTGACGAAGTGTACTTTTTCTAAATGTTTTAAACGCGCATTGTTTTAAGGGATTGCGCGCGCGAAACGTGCCATTAAAGGGCTAATCCTTTAAAAAGCGATCCTACCTATGAAATGCGATGGGGGTCCCTAATGTATCCCTAAGGGATAGCGTTTATATAGGCCTGGATAATGAATTACCAGTTTTTAAATTTGGTCCTATCGCTTTTAAAAGTTGACGGGGCTTTTAGCTGGACGGGGTTAACTATATAAACCGTGCAATTGGCAGTCGCGGGGGTAGCCGCGCGGCGGGTTAAAGGTCGTTCCGGAAAGGGCGAAGGGGATTAATAAGGCCGTTAGAGCCTTTTTGGAAAACGGGGCGGCGGTTCGCTGCCCCCATTACTATCGGATGAGCTGGGGTTTAATCCGAAGTTCCCGGCTGTATTAGGGTGGCCGGTACGGATTCGGTCGAATTGGTCCCGGGCTCCTGTCGCTATGTGGTTTATTTGTTCGGCTATTAATCTGGCACTAGTCCTAACGATGCTTTTTAAACTATCGAATTTGTTTGTTTAAAAGCAGAGGGGGCCATACTAGCTGCATTGTCCTTTCGTAAAGAGGCGGGTTGATTTTCTATTAGGGTGCTTTGCGTGGAACCCGGGGGAAAAGAGTTACGCTGTAAGGCCGAAAAAATGGTGAGTGATCGGGGTTTAACTCCCGTGGCGGCAATTTGGTTGCTTATCCGTACGGCATTTTTAACCAGCTTTTTGGCTTCGTCCAGGATGCGCTTTTTGGCTTTTGTAAGGGTTTCAGGGGAAATATGCTTTTTTGCTATAAAGTCGGCAATTTAGGTTTTTTTTAGCCAGCCCAGGTCGTAACGTTGGTTTCGAAAACCGCAAAGTGTATTTGGAGGTCGATTAGGTACTGTCGTTAAACTTCGGCTACGCGTTGTAATTGTATTAAAGCTTCGCCGCGGGCGTGATAATCGTGGGTGAGGGTGGCTACAACGTTCCAAACTTGCTAAGCGAATGCTTGTCCTTCTGTAACGATACGCTAATAGAATAACCCCTGTTGCTTTTAAGTAGTAGCGATTTTATTTTAGTATAAAGATATAACAATTTGGTAAGATCGTGCTATCGCTTCGTATTAACGACGGAGGGTTTGCAAATCCGCTTGCTTTTTAAAGCGTTTTAACGTAACGTCCTTTCGTAGGGCGGTAATAGCGTCGTATGTGTTAATAAAGCTTTATTGGACTTTAGTTATCCAAGCTGGGGGAGCCGCAAAGGTAGCAAGCTGAACCATGAAATAGATTTGCAAAGCGTTATCGAAGGTAAGGGGTTGGTAAAAAATAAGGGCACTATTTGCGTTTGTTATTGGGGTATCCTAACGCTTTGCTGGAGGTGGATTTTGGCTTTAAGAGGATCCTGCTTCCGGCATTTTGCTTTTCTGTTTTGGGGGTAGGCTAGGGGCCGAAGAAGGTGTGGGTGATATGGTGGGCACCGTGGGTGATGCGAGTGGAGAGTAGACGTTGGAGGTCGTAATGGGAGCAGGAGGGGTTTTCCTAAGGGAGGCGGAGGTTTGAGTGCGTTTGCGTTTCTTACCTATTAATTGATAATAAGAAAAAGAAGGAGGGGTATGTGAATAGGGGGTGGAAGCTGATTCCAAAAAGGGATGAATGATTATTTTATTAAAGGAGATTAATAATGGCCTTAAAAGGGGTGAATGTTAATAATCATTTATGGTTTTATGGAGAAGCTTAAGGAAGCAAAATCTCCCTGAGAACTATGGAATCTCTATCATCTTTATATAAACGAAAGGACTGCCTGTGCAGAGAGTATAAGTTGGACGTACTCCTCGGCCATCGGCCCTCGGCCACCGGCCCTCGGCCACCGGCGTTGGGTATGGCCTCCGCCGTTGGGCATTAATTCTATAACATTCCATGCCTGCTTCGGTGCGGGTCTTTTATGCATAACGGGACCTATCGGCCTTAAACCGGCATTAACAATGTCCCCGTGTAACACCAAGATATAGCCCAATGGGCTAATACCTATAACCTTATCCTACTTACCGACCTAGGCCAACCTACGCATAATAAAAGGGGCGTTTTGGACCTCACTTTGTCCAACGCCCCTTTAGCAATAGCGGAAATCGACCCTTTGCTAGCAACTAATTCGGACTACTATACAATACAGATCGAGGTCCCTAACCCTAATAACTCCGTTCCGGACTGCCGGCGGGTTACGCTGCCAGACGAGAAACTACCGATTTTCGCAAACGCGGTAGCAACGGGGGCTGGTAGCCTGCCGCCATTTATAAGCCTATGCACCGCGGACTACCTGGATAAAGCGGCCGAAGCATTAACAAATTTGTTAAAAGATGCGTTAGTAGCTTTCGGCCGGGGGCCTACAGCTAAAAGAAAAGGCCAACCCTAGTGGAACGAAAAGTGCACCAACACCCAACGGGACCTTGCAAAAGCTATAAGAAACGGCGGGCTTTTTACGGCCGAAGCCCGTGCATTAAAAGCAACAGTCCAGGCGGCCAAAAGACAGCATTGGGCCAGCGTGCTGGAGGAAGTGGATTCCCTGGAAGCGCTATATCGTGCTGTAAAGTGGCATAAACTTGCACCCGCTATACGGCTTCCTCCGTTAAATATCGACGGGGAGGTTATAGTAGCTCTAGGGGATAAAGCGGAAGCATTAGGCCGTAAGATCCTCCGTAGGTTTACGGCGGAGGACGACTTACAGGAGGACCCGTTGCAGCAAGGGGCTACCCAAGGGACCGCACAATTCCCGTGGGACCCCCACGTCCCCCTGGAGGAATGCCGGAAGTGCACCGTTGGCACGGCAAATACGGCCCAGGCGTCGACTCCTTAACGGTTAGGCTATTTACAGCGGCATAGCCGGCAATAGGAGAATACGTTAGGGCCCTTTTCGAAGCTTGCCTTAGGGCCGGGCACCACCCGGGCCCTTTCCGCATAGCGGAGGTGGTTATGCTGAAAAAGCCGAACAAAACGGATACGACGGACCCAAAATCCTACCGCCCGATAGCTTTGCTCCCATGTTTAGGGAAAGGGTTAAAGTGGCTGGTGGTTTCGCGGATGGCGTCCCTCGCACTACAATACTGGCTTATAACCCCGCAACACGCCGGGGCTACCCCGAAAAAAGCCGCTATCGACTTAACGGCATGCGTAGCCTACGAGGTGGAACGGGCTTTTCAAAAGCATAAATCGGCCGCCCTCGTTACTATGGATGTACAAGGAGCTTTCGACGCCGTACTCCGCTGGAAGCTCTTTCGGAGGCTTTTAAACCAAGGCTGGAACCCAACGTTAGTACGATAGGTGTTATCTTTTGTAGGAAATAGGGTGGTTAAAGTGCGTTTAGAAGACGCCACGGCACCCCCTTTTTCTCCGGACTGCGGGTTACCCCAAAGGTTACCGGCATTACCGGTCCTATTTATGCTTTATATGGCCGAAATCCTACCCAAAGCAAAAGCGGTTAGGTACGGATACGCGGACGATATAGGCATTTGCGTAACGGGTAGCACTCCGGAGGAGTGCTCCCGTAAAGCAAGGGCAACGGTGACGGAAATCCTCCGTTGGGGGAGGGCTAATAAAGTGGCTTTCGACCCGGGGAAGTGCGAACTTATGCATTTTTCTAGGCAAAGATATCCTACAACCCCGGTTGTTACAGCGGAAGGCCTCACCATATAACAAGCTACAGGAGCTTTACGGTGGTTAGGGGTCCTTTTCGATCAACGGCTTAATTTTGGCCCTTACGTCGACCATAGGGTTGCAAAAGCCTAAAGCGTTGCCAACCACCTCCGGAGGTTTACGAATTCGATATGGGGGATACCGGCACACTTGGTACATAAAGCCGTTATAACGGTTATAATCCCTACGGCTTTATACGGGGCCGAAGTGTGGTATAAGGGCAAAACCAAACCACACCCGTACAAGCTGGCACAACAGCAAATCATCCGCCAAGGCCACTTAATCGAACGGGTCGATAAAGCCTTAACCGCGTCCCTCCGGGCAGTGGTTCCAGCCTGGAAAACTATACCAATAAACGCTTTGCACTACGAGTCCGGCATCCCAAGCGCCCAGGCGCTTTTAGAACAAGCCCGCCTCCGTTTTGCGGCCCGTATAAATACGGTGCCGGAAAATCACCCCTTAGCCGCAGCAGCTAAGCCGATTTTTAATACCCGAAGGCTTAGGGCAAGCCTGCCCGGTAGGCTTACAACCTTGCTGCAAAGGACGGCCGGACTCCTCCCGGCTTGCACTCGTCCAGCCTACCTCCTTTACAAATATACAAGGTTTACGGTAGCTATACAAAAAAAGCAAGCAGCCGCTAAAGCATCTATAGCGTGGCTTCGTACCCTCCCACCCACCAACGTTATAGTATATAGCGATGGGTCCAAAGCAAAAGACGGGGCAGTAGGATACGGCTGGGTAATACACTAAGCCGGCCAACGCAAACTTTCCGGACACGGCCGGCTGGCGCATCCAGCGGAAGTATTCGACGGCGAGGCGGAAGGGGCCCGGATGGGCCTCCGCAAAGCCGTTTGGAGCTTCCGCAACTGCACTTTCCACCTGTGCTTCGACAACACCTCGGCGGCTAACGGCTGCTTAAGTACGGCCCCTAACAGTTTATAAGGGGCTTTTAAAAAGGTCTATTGCTTTATGGATAAACACCGGGTACACGTTCGCTGGTCCCCGGGCTATACGGGAATCCCCGGGAACAAAAAGGCCGATACCGAAGCAAAATTGGGATCAGCTTTGCCGATACCCCAACACTCCAAGCCAATGGTGGCCGGAGTAAAAGCTTTAGCCCGGAAGATGGCCCGGGACGCCCGAATCGCCTGGTTTGAAAACAACCTACCGGACCGGTACAAAGCTATAGGCCTCCCGCCGGCACCACGGCCCGCACCCGAAGCTCTGCAGCTGCACCGGAAGGTGTTACAGCGGCTAATAGCCGCACGTACGGGGCACGGGGATTTCGACTGGTACCACCGAAAGTACCAGCACGAAAACGATAACCCGTGCCGCTGCGGAAAAAACAAGTCCCCCTCCCACCCTGTATACTGCAGGCTGGCTAGGGCGGCAGAAAACAAGTGGCTTACAACGGACCCCTCCCCGGCCTTTAATAGGCCCGGATATTGGAAACGGCTATTGCAAAAGCCTTTCCTTTTTGCTTCGTTCGTCAAAGCTACCAACTATTACACTATCGCTAGGCGGTAGTAACAGGGCCTAAATAGCCCGCATATAACCTATTCTCCTTTTTCCTCTGCACTTTTCACTTTTCCTTTGTACTATTAGGACTAGCAGTAGGCTCGTTAGTCCCCCGCACCTCCGGCCGGGCCCAGGGGAGGTCCCGAGGACCCCCTCGCCCAACCCGGCCTTGCCCCTTTTCCGGCACACCCGCCGGCCGACAGCACTACTACCACTCGCAGCGCCTCACAACGCCCCGGCGTATACACATACGCCCTACCGCCGATCGCCCGCTCACCAACAAGGAGCGCCGGAATGCGGCCCGACCTCCGTGTGCCTTCGGGTTTAATTTGTTAGCCGCCTTGATAGCAACATGTAGCCTAGTGTTAAGCTTAGGTAGCGCTAGCACGTCATATGCCCCTTGGGAGGCAGGGACTGGTAGATCCCGACTTATTGACGTTAAATATACTCTCTCTCTCTCCTTAGGGCTTGCGCCCCCCTGGCCACCACCCGGAGTCCTCCCCTGAGGCCACCGGTGGCGGTCCCTAGGGCTGTTGATCGTGGCTCTGTGCGGGGTGTTACACTATTCCTATTACCCCGGGCCGGGTCCCATACCGGGGACGATGCATTAAAATCCCCGGCCACGATGCATTTTGCCGTAGGGTGCCAACGTAATAAAAAGTCCAGGGTAAGTGTTACGGCACCCAAGGGGTCACGTGCCCAGGCCCTTTGCATGGGCCTCTAGGCCACAGTAGATAGAGATTTTCTCCAGGCCACAGGCCTCCGGCCTGGCTTCCTTCCGAATACGAATCTCTCTTTTGGCCACCTTTTGCAGCCACCCTACCTGCCGTGATAGTAAGTTCCGAAAAATTCCCCGGCGCTTTATATACGTTAACGAAGGTGTACCCGGCGATAGTAAGCTATAGGATGTCCCGTGTGTTGCCTGCCGGCCGGTCCGCGACTGGCCGGAGCCCTGGGTCCTTCCGTACGTAGGTCATTACCCTGGGCCTGGTTTGGTGGTTATGCTAGTTATTTACCGGGGTAAATAGCTCGTACGACGGGTGGGTGCAAAGCATAAGCTTCTTTTCCCACGCACTGGGGGGCTTTTGCATTAAAAACACATCAATCTTTTAGCTCCAACATAGTTGGAGCAAAGTAGCCGCCGCCATGCAATTACGCCGGACGTCCGCTTGGGCGGCGACTAGAGCCCGGCGGCGTCCGGGGCTTCGCGAACTGCAGGCGAGTGCGTAAAGAGGGGTTTTTGGGCAGGGCCGGCGCGGCTGGTCAGTTTAAGGATGCTGATGTTATTGGTGGTAGAGAGGAGGCAGATGGGATGCGTTAAGGGGCGGTAAGGCCGTGGCCCAGATGGTGAGTGGGGTGGAGCTAAAAGCCGAGGATTACGAAGTCGTGACCGACTGGAAGATGGCTGGCTTTCGATACCGCTTGTGAGGCTTTTAGGGCCGCTCCTGAAAAGTCAAGGGCCAGACGTCATGGATGAAGATACAGATCAGATATTCTAAGAAGAGAGACTGTCCAGATACCGGCCGATCAATACTCAAGGGAGAGCTCCAGACCGCTGACGGATAAATAGAAATGGGCGGTAAAAATCAAGACATATTGGCCGACCTTTCTGCGACTGAAACACACCTGTACCACCAACTTCAACGCCTATAACCTTAAGGGGTGGCAAAATGTCGACCGCACCTCATTGTCTCCTTCCCCTAAGTTCTATTGCACTAGAAGCTGGGTGAAGCCTCTCCCTCGAAGCCCAGCCAAGAGAGCTCTCCAGTACTCTCGTGGCCAGTTTTGTTTGTGGATCTGTTCCTCGACGCTCTTCACCAATGACCGCGTATGGATGAGCCGTGCTTGCAATAGAATCTCAACAATCCTCAATCTGATATTCAACATACTTAGGTCTGAACCCGAGCGGATATCGAGTGCGGTGTCTGCAGCCAATGACCACCATGTTCTTTGGGACTCGTCCCAGAGCATTCTGGGAGCAAGCTGCAATAGCTTGCTGGGAGCCTTAGCACCATCGATCTGGGTGCTGCTCTCGAGCTTGGCGTCCAGGTAGGGGAGGCAAAGGCATTGGATGGCAACAAACGAACGCAGACTCGCGTCCGTTATCCCTTCCCTGAACCTGAAAGATTCAAGAGATGCCAGAAGCTGCGGGCGCTTCAATTGATCGATAACGCGAAGCAATACACGCCTGCTCTCCGACGAGTCGTTGCAAGACCGGCCGAACATGAAGGGGCATCGTGCGGGTTCCGTAGTGCCCCATGGAGGAAATCTTGGGTCTAATTGGTTGAGCTTAGAAACGAAGCAGGATGCAATGACCAAACTCGGATCATATTCCGGAGGCCCATCAGCAACAACCGAAGGCCACACGCTTTGCAGCCAGTCGAACGCTGTTCGGTGGATAAATTCCACGTAAACATGGGGTACAGCTCGCTGGTTGGCTTGTAACATTCCGCCGGTGCATCCCGCCAGCTGTCTTTCTAGCAGCGTGGCCATTGGTGTCGTGTCGCTGAGATCGAAAGCCTCTTGTGATTCGGCGGGGTTGTGGTAGTTGATTGCCATCCAGAAAGCATCAGCGGTGAAGACCATTTCATGGAAGGCCCTCCATCGGAAAATAAGCTGATACATTCGGGATGCTGTCTCAAGCTGGGAAGGGCTCAGCCGTCTCCGCATCGACGCATAGAGATGCTCTAGGTCTGGCGGGAACGCCTCAAACAACCCCCAAATCTTGTTAGGATTAGGGTCGTCCCGGGCTGTAATCACGAGCTGTTCAACTACCAAAACCACCCAAAGAAAAACTCCGTCCGCTTTGTCGATAATTTGGGACTCGAGATATGCAATGCTTCTGTTGCCAAGGTTTAGTGGTCGAAGCTCTTGAAACGCAAGGCTGCTTTCCATTCGTTGGCGGACATATTTTTCGATGTCGGGTCTGGTACATTGTTCCATTCGAAAAGACGGGTACGCTTTGAACTCGTCTCTGAAAATGTTCCAAGGGCGGCTCGAAACACAAAGCTTGACTTTGTGATCCCGATGGAACTGTTTAAAAAAAGCAACAAGCTTTTCCAAATCGCCGCCGAACTCATCCAGCCCGTCGATGAAGACCGCAAGGCAATCGGTGCTGTGAGTTTCGGTGCCCAGCTGATTGAGAGCTTCCTGGAGCTCTGTGGTTGTCCAATCCGGATTGGGAGCGTCAGTTCCGGCAAGGTGAAAGTATAAGTAACGCTTCGGGCTAACAAGCCGGCAAAGCTTTGGTCGTTGGCGAAGGAGCTGATGAAGCATTGTGCGCAAAAGACCAGCTTGAGATTTTTGCTCGGAAGAGCCCGGATTCCAGAAATAAACGCTGCATGTAAGAAGCCCAAGATTACCAGCCCAAAGATTAAGGGAAGTTTGAACCTCGGGATTCGCGCAGATAAATTTCATTATGGTGCTCTTCCCAGACGCTGGCTTGCCTGTGATCCAGAAAGGAGTGTCGCCAGCGGATTCGAGCCATCCTTTGAAGTTCGGCCGTGGCTCTAAGTGCTGTGCCGTGGGAGACGAAGGCTTTCCACCGCCAAGATCGACACTGCGGATGGAAGAGGAGGATCCTTTACCCCCCAGATCGGAGTTGTTTAGAAGCCAGTCAAACGTGGTGGGAAGAGGCTCTTTGATCTGACTCTCTCGCGCCATCATATCCGGAAACTCGAGCCCCTTGAGAATGCTTTGGCAAATGGCGTCTTTGCTGTCGAATAGGCCAAACTCATCGGTGCAGCTGCCGTCGACCTGGAACAACGGTTGGGAACCAGACCTCGAGGCCGCGGTAATTGTTGTCCAAAGCCCGCGCGCCATCCGGTTTGTCTCCGACGAGGTTTGCAACGGCTGGCCGAGAGTCACCTTGCGGAAATCGGGTTTAAGGTCTTTAATGGTAGATTGCACAGCCTTGAGTTCGTTGATGATTTGGCTCACACCATCGCAGGTTTCTGTGGCATCATGACTAGCAAATGGAGGGAAGTGTCAGCATCTAGGCATCTGGGCAGGTAGATAAGTCGAGGAATGTGGAGGACAAAAGCATCACAAGATGTTTCTCGGCATGGATGGAGTCGAGAACCATAGCGTCAAGTTATAGGGGTAAGACGTAGTAAAGAGAACATACGCGATGCACATCATGACGCTCATCATTGTCTGCTCTCGAATGCTCCTCAACTTGTCGTTGAGGCCTTGGATATCGTCTTGCTTCCACCAGGCTCGGAGAGCTCCCAACGCCACCGCGCCTCGACCTGGCTTGAAATCGCTAAGTCTCTGCGGCTCCTTCTTGAAATCGCTGACGAGCCCCTGCAGCTCCTTCTCGAAATCGCTGAGTCTCCGCGGCTCCTTCTTGAAATCGCTGACGAGTCTCTGCAGCTTCTTCTCGAAATCGCCGAGTCTCTGCGGCTCCTTCTCGGAAACGCTGGCGAGTCTCTGCAGCTCCTTCTTGAAATCGCCGACGAGTCTTTGCAGCTCCTCCTCGGCCAGCGAGCATTCCGATGCGAGGCGATCGAGGCATTCTGCCTGGCGGGGGTAGCGGGCTCGCAATTTCGCGATCTTGTCCCTGGCGGAGGCCGCGTTCTTGGATAACTCAGGGGCCTCGGCCGAAAGAGCTAACGGCGTTGAGGGGACACCGCCGCGAGTTTGCCCGATATCTTGATACAACGAGACCAGCTTCGAGCCAAAATCGACGAAGGCGACAACGCCGGCAGCGATAGAAAGCGCATCCATCTTGTTGGCTTGGCGGCGGGGGCCAGTGTGGATATTGTTGCGAGGGGGGAAGTTGGTAGCAAATGGTGCAGCGGCCAAAAAGCTGTCACGATGGAAAAGTAAGGGGGTAAAGAGGACAGCACAAGACGCGCTGTTATCCTTCCGAGCGCAAGAAACCAATCAACAAATCCCAGTCCCCGAGCGCCAGCTGGCTCGCATTCACTCGAACGAGCCAGCTGGCTGCTCTGGTTGGCGGAGAGGTGCCGATGCAGGGGCCCTGCCTTTTAACTCCAAGTGGTGTGGTGGCCTGGCGGCGCAGTGGAACAATCATTGATGCCTTTCCGCGCTACGAGGGCCCATTCTGCATCGCGATCCTCGCAGGCGTCCAACGGGCAACCGCTCATTCTGGTTGGCAAGGACTATTTCGCGAAAGGAATCCATCCATCTCTTACAAGGGTCTTTCCATACCAGGTAATGATGAGGGGTTGGTATCTCGTTGCTTCTCCGCCTCTTAATGTGTGTATGTTTTGCATGCATGGACGGCTTCCTGGATTGGTCGTCGCCGAGGTTGGGCAGACTCCTCGATGACTGGTGGTGTAACATCGCTGACAACCTGATGGACCAGCCCAAGACCGCGTGGGCAGACATCCCCGCCCTGGCTTCCGCACCTCTTGTGGTGGGGTCGGCACTGATTTGCTGGTTTGTGCTTCTTGCAGTTGAGAACTTCTGTCGGGATCTAAATCGTTCGGAACGTTGAACCGGTGCAAAAGTCGACATTACCGCGGGATGCCAGTGGATGGCTTGCTGCCCAGTCCTCTACGCTCGAAGCGACGAGGTTGCGCGTATCCGCACTGTTTTGCTGCAGGCTCCTCCCGCGAGAAGCACAGTCAAGACTCTAGGCCGTGCGCAATACCCCTCTAATCGGGCCCACAGCAGCGGCAAGGCAGCCACAATGACTCCACATGCCAAAAGCCCCCTTTGGACCCCAAAAGCCCAGCACAGCCAGCACCCAACCGAGAGCCTGAGCTGTCGCCGTCGAATCACGACCAGGACACACCACCCGCCCCTGATTGACTGATTTATTCCCCCATCCACCCTCTTTCGGCAGCATGGGACCAGGAAAGCTGCCAACGCACCCCTCAGCACACCACCACCTCCCCCCCTCCCGCAGGCGCTTGCACGCTTCCTTGATGTCGAATCCCCCAGCACTCTAGTCATTTTTTGAGATACCCAGAAGCAGATACTCAATACGTTGTCCATTGCATTTCCACCTTGAATTAGTCACAGCGATCCTTCCTACTTCGTTTTTCCTTCATTACTTGGCAGCGCCTCGCCTCGACCGACTTTTCCATTTTCCTTTTTGCACACCCAATTTCCTACCCCGTCCTGTCTCTTTCTCACCGCTTGACTCGGCAGCCCGCACAACCCGGAGAGGGTAGAGCAGAGTTTTTCCCACCCGAATAAGCCATCTAGCTTTGTTGGCGTGCGCCTCTTTCCCACTTAAGCTTCCCGTTGCACGGGGAGTTGGCATGGTGTACCATGCCTCCCAAGGAGTATGATCCGGACTCGTCCGTCGCCGACACCACTGTCGAAGATTCCTCGCGCGATAAATACAGAACCAGCCGGAGCGAAAGGGGAGAAAAGGATCGCGAGAGAGAACGGGACCGGGACCGCGACAGAGAGTGGGACCGAGACGGCGAGAGAGACCGCAACAGAGATCGCGAGAGAGAACGGGACCGGGACCGTGACAGAGACTGGGACCGAGACGCCGAGAGAGACCGGAACAGAGACCGCGAAAAGACTCGGGACAGAGACCGAGATCGACAGCGAGATCGAGAGAGGGACCGCGACCGCGACCGCGACCGCGATCGATACAGAGACCGGGATAGAGACCGAGAGGGCGACCGAGACGCAGATAGGGAGAGGGACAAGGACCGCGAACTCCGCCACAGATCCTCGCGGTCGTGCAAGCATCGCTCCACCACCGACAGCGACCTTCAGTCCTCTTCACACCGAAAACGCCGCACCAAGGATAAAGACCGAGACCGAGACAGAGACGGACAGCGTCGGCACAGAGATCGCGATGGCGACAGAGAAAGGGATAGATCCAAAGACAGAGGCAGCGGGAATGAGCTCGACACCGCATCCGAGATGACGGGCGACGCCGTTCCTGAGCTTTCGCGCTCTCGCGTATCGCGGCCGTACCCGTCCTTTAGCAAGCAGCACAGCAGGGAGAGTGTCGTCGCCAGCCGTGAAGACCTGTCCCAGCCCGCCCCGGAGGGCCGCACACGCCGCACCGACCCGCTCACCCCGGAGGCCACCGATCTCGGTGCCGACGACGACGCTAAGCGCGCAAGGCTGACCGACAACGCCGTCGGACGCAAGCCCTCGGTCTCACGCAAAGACGAGCGGCCGCCAAGTCCGCCCGAGACCAATTTATCAGAGCACAAAGACAGGCGACGGTCCGAGACCCCGACATCGGCCGAGCCACGCGATAGACACAAGGACAGGAACGTCGACGATGAGAGGCCCCGTTCGAGAACGTCATGGGTCTCCAGGTCAACTTCCAAGCACGAGAGCAAGAGCAAGGTGTCTACCAAGTCCAGGGCATCCAGCCAGGCTACCTTCATACAAACCTCGTTCAAGAACCCCACCGTCGAGTCGGTTCAAGGCAGCGAGTCGAAGGCGACCTCCAAGTCGCGGGGCTCCTCTCCAAGGTCGATGAAGCGAGATGTAGCCGTCGCACAAGATCCCAGCGATGACAACCTGTCGCCCGAATCGGCACAAGACTCGTCGCCCAAAACCCCGACTGGGACTCCCCATTTTCCCCCGCCCGCGCCTGCGTTCGGCAACGAGAAAACGGGGATGGCTGGGCCGCATCTTCGCTTCAGCGAGACGATCCAAGTCAGTCCGTCCGATCCCGCACAGACACCGGCCGCCACTAGTTTCGGCCCACCACCGCCGCCTCCGCCTCCACTGCTTGAAACCACCGAGGTTCCCAAGGTGAACTACCTCGCCCAAAACGGCGGTTTGCCAAAGCCGGTGTCCAAAGACTTCTTGGACGCTCTACCTCGCCAGAATGGTACTCGACCGTCGAACCCCCCGTTGAGCGGCTGCGAGACGCTTTTCGCGCCGTTTTTCAATATTCTTGACCAGTACCAGGCCGTTTTGGATAGCCGTGGATCGGTCGCGGTCGCCACAGGCCACAAGACCATTGCCAGGCGTATACTGGACCGCCTGGACAACGTGTTCACCAGGGACTTGCCTGAAGATGGATGCAGCTGCGTCATGTGCGAGAAGGCTGGCCGCCAGGCTCGCGGTCTCGGCTGGGGCGAGGTCCTCGAGCGGTTCAAAGGCGACAACCCGCCGTGGCCCCCCTTCGACCTGGCCGAGCTGGGGTCCAAGGGGATCGAGGAATCCGCCGACCTCCCCCCACGGCCGGACTCGCCCGTCAAGATGGACCCGGATATTGCCGAAGAGTTTAGGGGCCACTACCTGCGTCAGAACAAGAAGGTCAAGGCCGCTGTGGGGAAGTGGCTAACGAGCTGCGCCGAGACACCTGCCCCTCCCCCACAAGAAGTGGATGATGAGACCCTCACATTCGCAATCCTGACGAGCCTGGAGTACGAGGAGCAGCCTTATTTCAACGCCCTGCTTTCGGGCTCCAGAGAACTCCAGCCGGCGGTGCGGGCGCCGACCCCCATGGTGCGCAAGCCGCGCCAAGATTTCCTCGTGCGCACGGGTCTCGCGTTGCAGCGCTACTACGGCCTCCAACAAGTCCCACGCGACGCCGAGACGGTCGTGTACCTGGTCCGTAACCACCACATGCACGACCTGTTGCGGACGGTTAGCGACATCAACCCCTCCGAGTGGGAGCTCCTTGTCTCGGGTCGCTTCGACGGCTTTTTGTGGAGCGGCGCCGACGGCAGCGGGACCATGGGCGAGGACGGAGTAGCTACGCCGACCGCTATGGGACTCGAGACGCCGTCTCACGGGGGCACGCCCTCCAGCGGCTTTTTCTCGCCGCTGCCGAGAGGACAGGCGATGAGCCCAAGCTCCACCGGCCCGGGAGGCGGCTTGCCGATACGCAACTTCACACCGTCGGGCTGCTACCCCTCGCCCTCACGGCCGCAGGCGCCCTTCAGTCGGGGGCAGACGCCGGCCTCGTTCATCAGTGGCGTTTCGTCAATGACGGGGGTGGTTGTGCCACCCGGAATGGGCGCCGGCGCCGGTGGTGGCAAAACGGCCGTGACGATGGACGAGGAGCTCGAGGTGCAGGTGCTGTCCGAGGTTGAGCGGCACATCTACCAGGGGATGGAGGCGCTCGAGAACGCGTTTGAGGCTCTGCACCAGAGGGCCGAGCGGGTGCGCGGAGCGCTGAGGCAGCGCGCAACGGGCCTGTCGATGGGTCTGCAGCGTAAGCGGGCCGGAGGCGGGCTCCCGTCGGTCCAATCGGTCGATGCAGGCTTTCAAGATCAGCCAGGTAACGGGGGCTATGGTCAGGATGACTTCGGCGCCAGCTTCGCGGCCGCCAGTGAGAGTGATTGGGGCGCTGAGGACTATGGGGAACTCAAGCCGGACGACTCGGCCAGCAATATCAGCTCTTCACGCCACCGGCGGCCCAAGAGGCGGAACGAGAGGAGGACTCCGGCTCCGATCGAGGAGGATTATGAAGAGGAGTGATTTTTTATTTTTTTTTATTTTTATTTTTTCGTGCAGAAGGTCATCTACATGGTTGATATGGACGCTCCTCCGAGAAGATAGGTTAACCGAGCGGATGATTTTGAGTGACTTAGACGAGTAGGTACCAGGTGTCTAGGTATAGGCACCCAGATAGGTACTTATGCAGGAGGCTTTTCTTCTATATTTTATATATTTTCTTCTTTTCACTGGCCTGGGTGAATAATCCAGATTACCCATGTAGCCAAACCGGCGCTTCCATCAGGGCTCTCACAAACATCGGTATGCGTCCACAAAGGCATATCGCGAAACGTATGGCTGGCCTTTTCTGGATATTATAATATTACAAAGCCTGGTGGGCTTGATGTTCTCGCCTTGGCGAATACCCAGGCGGAGACGGAGATTATCCCCTTGAGTGCCGTTAGCCTACCGACCACCGTATAAGGAAATCTTTTATGGGTCGAGTCACAGTGTGTTGTTGTGACCCGAAGGTACTGATCTCCAGAAGAAAACATGGGTTGACTGCTAGGTTTGTGACGTGCCTCGCTGGTCCAAGAACTTTGGTCGATACCTGAATGCTGGGCCAAATTTGGTGGACATGCAAGTACCTTGAAAATTCACGAGCTGGTTAGCTGAAAAGAGTGCGATCGGCAGTCGGTAGGCGAACGGCACTCAAGGGGATACAGGCAGCATGAACAGCACAAGTAGGTACTACATGGGTAGGCACCCATGGCCCAGGTGAATGTGCTGCGAACGCTCCGTAAGGGTTGCAAGGCACCCGGACGAAAACCACCGACTACAGAGCACGGTCACCAGCAATTTAGCGACGCCTCGGTCAAGCCCGAGGTGAAAATCGAGCACGGCCGGCAGGATTGTTAGGGAGAGCAAAAGGCTAAAACAAAAACAAGTACAAAAGAGCACTACAGAATCCGTCGGGCCAAAACAGGGTGAACATAGGTATCAAAGTGAAATAATGACAACCGAACAAAGTTGACCGTTTCTCCATCGTCACGGTCATGTCCGCCATGAAGGAAAACAAAGGGAGCCTACCAAACAAAGAGAACAATGCTCCGATACACCCCGGATTGATGAGTTACCAATACTAAGCCGTTGTACAAGGATGTGAGGGCAACATGTCGCGGGCAATTCAGACACCCAGAAAGGGAAAAGGCGGAATTAAGGTGGTAACAAGTGTTTGTCAAGAGATGTCAGCGGTTTCGGCGGTCCTCCTGAGAATCTCTTCTGGAGCGCGCCGACGATGTGACGGCGCCGAGGCTATTGGAAAGCAGGCTGAGCCACCCGTCCGCCCGGTTCGAGCGGCGTGCACGCTGTGAGCCTGGAGACGCCGGCATCCCGCGTTCCAGGTCTCCGTCGCGCTCTGGCGAAGCGGCCCCGTTGCTGCTGGACCCAGAGCCGGAGCTCTCTGCCTCGCCTTCATCGCCGTTGTCGTCGCTGTCGTCCCGGTATGCCTCGTACCGCGGGCTCGAGGGTGAGCCACGGGCAAGCGATCTGACAACGTCGCCCTTGCAGATTGGACAGGTTCTGCGGCGGGTAGTCAACCAGGGCGTTCTGCATGAGAAGAAGAAGAAGAAATGAGGGTTAGTTCCACTAATCCAGTCGCAGTCTCCCACAGCGCCGCGGGAACTTGGATGATCGTGATGCTTACATGCACTCCACGTGGAACTCGTGACCACACGGAAGGCTCATGACCCTGCTGACCCCGTCGACATACTCCTCCAAGCAGACGACACACTCGACCTGCCGGCCCATGTACTTTTTCCACTGGCTCGGCCGGTGCGGCGCCGATTTCTCGTGCTCTGGCCGCGGCGACGCCCGTGGCGCTTGCAGGTCTGAATCCACCCTAAGCAGCGAACTAGACCCCGAGTCCGGGACATCGGTAGTAGTGCGGGACCTCGGGCGTGGCCGAGAGGGTGAGCCCTGCTGCTGTGCTTGTGGCTGTGCTTGTGGCTGTGCTTGTGCTTGTAGTGGTTGTGATTGGGGTACGTTTGTTTGCGGTTGGTGCTGTAGCAATGGCGTCGTCGGCGACGAGCTCGTTGGTGATGGTACCCGCGAGGATTGGGCGGTCGAGGACGCAACAGTGTGGTATGTCCGGACGGGAAGACGCTCAATGACCGACTTTGGTGCCCGCCACCGTCGTCTCCTGATTCTTGACCGTAGTATGAGAAGCGCATAGACAACGCTGAGTGTAATCAGCGGGCTAACAACGAGCACAAGGAGTGTGTCGAAGAAGGGGCTCGCGCTGCTCGTCGGCGTGATGGTGACCCAGAGGCCCTCGTGACCCTCGGAGGAGTCGGGGTTCTTGACCACACCCGCTACCGGCGGCCCCTTGCCGCCGTGGGGCTCTGACTTGGAGATATCAGCCCCGTCATCATCCCCAAATATCTTGGTCATCAGGCCGCCCCGAGACCCGGAGCCGAGCTCGGCCTTTCCGGACGAGCCTGCGCCATCGGACTCGCCCTTCCCTGCGCCGGCGGGCTTGGCGGTTTTTTGGTCACCTGCCGGCTTTTGCTTGACTCCTGCGGCCTTTGCTTGTCCTCCTTGATCTTTGCTGTGCGCCGGATTCGACCCCTTGCGTTCGGAAGGCGTGCCCACAAGATCCGGGTCACGCCAATCTTGAACACCGATGACGAAGTCGTCGTCCTCACGAGCGCCAGTCTTCAAGCGCCCCTCCTTTGAAGCCTTCTCCATGCTGTTCCTTATAGCAGTATCCTTCTCGTCGCTCCAGTCATCGACGAGAACCCAACTCTTGCCAGACACCCTGTCCGAGTTGCTGCCCCAGTGGAACAGTCTGCTGAGCCAGCCGCGGCTCTGTGGTTGGGTGGACGACGCGGAGGCCTCGCTGCCGTGCGTCGTGGGCTTTCTGGGGATCTGCGCCTTGGCACTTGAGGCAGAAGATCCCCTCGTGCCGACAACCGCGGTGGCCGGGCCCTGACCCCTGATCTTCCGGTGCCTGCGGCCCTTGTCTAACTGCTGCACTTTAACAACTGCATTTCCGTTCTCGTCGAGTATATCCTCGATAAAGCTCCCGGGCTGCACCAGAGACGACAATATTGTGGCGGTCATGCGGGAGGTGAAAATGGCGGGGATGGTGACATTTGATGTGTCACCCCTCGCGAACATTTGGATCAGGGGGCCGCCCTTGGTGTTGTCGCCGACAATGACGGCCACCGCGCCTCGGCGCTGGGCCCACTTGACCTTCTCGAGGAAGCCGCAGCCACCGCGGCTGAGAAGCGCAACCTTGCCCGTGATCTCGGCCGCCTCCTGGATGGACTGGATGTCGGCGTGCGTCGTGCCCGAGGGCGGGGGATCCTTGCGCGAGACGGCCGAAGACCGCTGCAGTCCCTGGTGCAGATAGTCGTCGGTGCCGTCGTCGAAGGGGCGGAACTTGGCCGAGGCCGAGGATGGCGAAGCGCCCTCGTCAAGCCTCGACTTGTGGCCCACGACCTTGGAGTCGGCTTCCCTCTTAGGGTTCTTTGACTTGGCGTTGGACGGGGCGAGGAGCTTGGAGTGTTTGGGGTACGCCTTCTTCGCGGGGCCGATGGCGGCGGCGAGGCCTGCTGCGCCGTCCTCCCAGCCGGGGACGTCGCTGCAGCCAAGCTCGCCCTCGCCCTCGTTGTCGGGAAGGCCGTCGTCAGCAAAGCCGCTACCGATCCATAGCTGGCCGCTCAGGCCATTGTGGGGCAGGAGTGGCCCGAAGGCGGCGGGGCGGGCCTGAAAGGAGGTGCTGTTGTCGTCGGTCAGGGAGATGACGGCATTGGGCGGGAACAGGGTGAAGGGCGTCGAGAAGGAAAACAAGGACCGGAAGCCGGACTTGGCGGGCGGCGCGAGGGGGCCGGCCGACGCGGTGGAGCGGTCGTTGGGAGAAGACCTGCGGCCCGAGGTGATGGACCGGCAAAAGAGGAAGAGTGAGGCGAAGGAGAAGAGGATAAGGATAGCGACCCGCGGAGGCCGCATGTTGGCGCTGGACCCGGGAGGCCAGGCAGAGCGGCGTGTTGTCTAATGGGTTGTTGACGCGGCGGGCTCGAAACTGGGATGGAACAAAACAAAGGCTGCGTGCGCGGGCTCGGAATTGGCGGCTGGGGAGCAGCAGCGGCGCCACTCAACCTCTAGGCGGCTAGGCGGGCTGTTGTTGTGGCAAGGGCGAGCGACTGGCGCGAGGAGCTCCATCCGTCAATTCATTCGCACCAGGTCGAGGAGGAGAGCGCAACACAGATCTCGGCCGGCTCAAGCAGGTCAGGAACGCGAAAGGGACAAGACAGAGCGGAAATAGCAGCGAGTGGGAAGGAGCAGGGAAGTATACTGAGAAAGAAAAGAAAAAAAAATCAGAATCAAAATCAGGGACGCGAGGGCGCCGTGGCGTCGGAGCAGGCTGGTCGAAGCGAGGAGAGGCAGGCAGAAGATGGAGGGGCATGATCCATCCATTGGAGGCAGGAAGGCTGCAGGCCCTTGTCTCTGGCTCCATGCATGCGTGGTCTGAGGAGGCCCCAAACAGCGCTAGCTCGCAGGCTGCAGGCCTCTCCACACCACTGCCGAGTGGCCGCCCAAACAGCAGCCCAGCTCAGGCCACCTCTGGGTGCTGCGCCCACTCCAATTTCACGAACCCACGCGACCCCTCAGAAAGCACGAACCTTGGGCGCTGTCTATCGGACCCGCGCACTTGTTCAGATAGAGGCTGCTGAAAACCTTGCTCGATTACACGCGGCCTGTCAATTTCACCTTTCGCGGCGGGCCCGGCTTGGCCACGAGTGCAAAGAAGAGACGAAGGGGCTAGCAAAGCATAGATAGTATGACGTCGGGTGCATTCACAGCCCTGCCGCCCTCAGCTGCTTCATGTTGGTTGCTGCCTGACACATGTTTGTAGCCAGCGGCAATAACCGTGCTGGGAGCCGACTCGGCTTCTGTCTGAAGTCGCAAGAGCCTCAGCCGGCCTGCGTCGTGGCTGGGATGCATGACCGCGCACAACACGGCGTGCAGCCTGGATTCGAGACCAAACATGTCCGGTCGTGGTCGACCCGTGCAGGGCTCGGATCCGTGTGGACAAGCCTGGTGACCGCCACGGAGAAGCCAGTCGCCAGTAAAGGATAGAATGGGACATAGAAAAGCAGAGAAGCAACTTCCGGCATGTGCGCCTCCCGACCAGCTCTTCTTGGAAGTCATGGCCTTCGATGCTGTCATTGCCGTCTATACTTGCAGCACACAAACATGGATGCAGCAATGACCGAAGCCTTTGTCATTCTAGCAGGCCGCAGAATAGAACACGGTGGCGCCACTTTTCTCAGATAGACTTTTCCTCTTTTCTTTCTTTTCTCTCGCGTTGCTCATTACAGTGCTGGTTCCAGTATGACAACTAGAGTTACACATCAATATTCTGCCTCAAGGAGGGTGGTCCTCGCAAGTTCAACCACGGAAAGTAGGGAATAATAACATGGAACGAAAGTGACTAGAGTTTTCGCGCAAAGAAAGCAAGAAAAAAAAAAAAAAATTACAGGGTATCTCATATTAGGAAGCAGGCGATAGGAGGCAAGTAACGCGCTATTGTATTGCGAATCCAGCGATAAGACAACTCTTTGTGCTTGCTGTTCAGTGCACAAGTTCGTCCTTTCCCAAATACTTGGCCATCGGGTCGTCGGCCGCTGTCTTTTTCCTGCGGTATTCGTCCATCTCGGCCTCCGAGACCCCATCCGTCATCTCCCCTGCCGTCCGCTTCTTCGACTTGGACGGCGAAGCCGCTTCGGGTGATGGTGGCCGCCCCTCCTTGTCCGACCCTTCGTGTCCGTCATGGTCATCGGGCGCGGCCTCGATGAGCCCGACGCCGCTGCGCTGCCGTTCAGCAGCCTCCCAGGCGGCCTTGCCCTCCTCGCCCGTGCAGTAGCTGTTCCTCAGGAGCGAGTGACAACATGCGTAGCCCCACCTGAAGTTGGACCACCAGCTGCCCCAAATGGACGAGTGGTTGTTGGGGAAGACGTCCTCGCGGTACCTTGACCGCGCGGTCCGCTGCGGCGCCCCCTTGACCAGCCCGATCTCGTCGTACTCGACAAAGCGCTCCGACTCGGCGACGGCCATGCGGCGCACCTCGTCCGGCAGCGTCTTGGTCTCGCCCCCGTACTTGTCGCGCAGCTCGCGCTCGCGCTCCTCCTGCCGGCGCTGCTCGTCCTCGCGCAGCTTCTTGCGCATAAACTCGCCCGCCGTGGGGTTCGCCTGCAGGTGCTGGCGCGTGTCGCCGCCCTTCTCCTGCGCCTCCCAGGCGTAGCGCTGCGCGCGCTCAAACTCGGCGGCGTCGCCCGACTGCTTCAGGAAGCCCTGCTCGGCAAACAGCGCGGCGGCCTCGTCGTTGGTCGCGCCCGCGTCGACGATGGCACGCGTCTTGGGGTCGTACTTTGCCGACTCGAGATCGAGGTTCAGGAGGTACTTGGCCGTGTCTTCGCGGAGGCGCAGCTGCCGTGTCGACGTGGGCTGGTGCTTGCTCATGTCCGACTCCTCGGCGTAGTGGTCGCCGTCCTCGAGCTCGCGGCCCTCGGCCTCGGCCTCGCGGGCGCGCATCTCGTTGCGCATCTCCTCCATCTGGTTGTATTCGTCCACGACGGCGCGGTACTCGCGCGCATCGTAGCCGTTCCAGCGGTCGCGCTTGGCGTCCCATCCCATCTTGACGTCCTGCACCAGCTCGTCGGCCTGGATGTCGCGGCCCGTCCACTTGGCACCCTTCTGGCGCGGCCTCTCCACGCAGTCGCGCGCCTTGTGCGTCATGGCGCCGCAGTTCTCGCACGCGCCCTTGCGGAACTTGGTGGCCGCTGGGCCCGCCTTCTTGCCGCGGTCGTACCACGACGTGTCCTCTTCCTTCTTCTGCAGGCGCTGGTGTTCTAGGTAGTCGGTGTTGTCGCCCTCATCTCCAGCGTAGAAGGGCCGCTTGCTGATGAAGCTGGGGATGTAGACGTTCTCCTCCTTGGAGGCCGACATGGCCCCTCCGGCCACAGTTCGCCTGGGCGGAGGCGGAGGCGGGGGCGGCGGCATTGTGACGCACGGGGCGAGGAGAGCGGGTGTGGCGATGCGGAGTTGGAGTCGGGGCAAATGCGTGTCTATGTCGGACTGGGCGGGCGGGCCAGAGGTTAGCGGTGGTAGCACGAGGTATTGTGTCGGGCTGTCTGGCGATGAATTTGATGGGTCTGCGCTGAATGGGTGGGGCCTCGGAGCGCCTTAGTTGCACGGTATAAAGAGCAGTGTTGGTGCACAGTAAAGCACAGTGAATTCACTTTTGGCAGTATGCCGTACGACAGCCTTTCCACGCCGCGAGCTGCCACGTGACTTGGCGTTCTCAGGTCGTGACGCCATGGCTTGGACGCGCTTTCAATCGAGCCCCAGTCACGCCAGCCATGCCCCTGCCATTTGGGATGGGTTCCATTCGTGGCCGTTTCCGCTCATTGACCTGCTAGGCAAGTTGGCGCCCTGGGAACGGCCCATCTCCCGGTAGCATTTCCTCGAGCCGGGGGACATGCACGGCGAGTATAATGCAAGGGAGAAAAAAGAGACCGGCAAAGAAAACAGAAACATCAAAGGTCACGTCAAACAGCTTCAAACGCTCTAAACCACTCTAAAGCAAATCTCCTTCGTGATCAACGCGTCATTCATGCGTTGACGTCGCCCAACTTGCTTTGGCGCAGGCAGAGGAGTATATAAACCAAAGTCAGACACCCAGATAGAGCACCAGAAAGACAGACGATCAGATCACTCCCTTCCACATGCTACCTTCTGTGCCGTCGTGACGTTGCCAAAATGTGACTCCTGGCAGTCGCTGTCGTGGCCCCTTCGCAGCCTGTCCCGCGCCGCCCGCTCAAACTCGTCAGAGTAATCGTGAACATCGAAAAGGTACTTCTTGAAATCCTTGGCCATGTCGCAGACCTGCTTGAAATCAACCGCTCTCAGTTCTGCCATCTCGCCTTCTGCCTTCTCGTGGTCGGGAGTCGAAACGAACCGGTACTCGGCCAGGGCGACGGCAGTTTGGAATGCTTTTGCAAGAAAACGAGGTCGTGTCAGCACCATCCTAACAAAAAAAAAAAAAAATCGGCGACGACGCTGCGAGAAAAGGGAGTTGCGTTACCGTTTCTGATCTCCCGCCCATTCCACGGAACCTCCGTGATCTCTCTGTTCTCGAGCACATAGCGCCTGGCAGCTCGCTCGATTTTGATCTTGTCGCCCTTGTCGTCCTCCAGCTTGTCGAAAAACTGGTTCCAGATTTTGTCGCGCTCCTCCTGGTTTAAATCGCCGTAGTGGATCACGACGTGGATCCTGGAGATGAAGGCGTCGTCGAACTGGCCCACCCCTGAATGTAACACCTTCTAGTCAGCAAGCCACGACCGCTCCCTGCTCCTTTTAATGAGCCAGATCGGATCGTCTTTTCCTCGGGACCTACTGTTGGTTGTCAGGAACAAAATCCCTCTGTAGTATTCAATCTCTCGCAGGAAGACTGGAAGGACATCCCAAGGCCGGTTGGTTAGCAATAGCATATTATCCCAAATGTGGCAGGTGGAGCCAGCGGGCAAAGGAGGAATAGAAGCGAGGTCGCCCACCAGAAACCAGGCTGTTTCTTTTGAGGTCAGCGTGCTGCCGCTTTTCCATCAGGACGTCGGCTTCGTCGATTAGCATAACGGCCCCCCATTTGTGGCCCAGCTTCAGCCACTTGCTAAGCTTTTTCTCCATTTCGACTTCGTCGGTGCCGATGTCGGCGCAGGTAAGGGCGAGGAGCGGCTGGCCGGTCAGCTCGGCGATGCACTCGGCCGTGAACGTCTTTCCGACGCCGGGGCCGCCGTGCAGCAGGAAGATCTGGCCTTCACCCTTGTTCTGGATGTGGTCGGCGCTCCAGGTTTTGGTTTTTCGGTCCGTGTACTTGTACACGAGCGACCGGATCATATTTTTGCGGGCCTCGGGCATTACGAGTCGGTCGAAGGGAGTCCGGTTCGCCTTGGGCTTCTCGCAGAACTCGACGTCTATCGTGTCTGTTTGTGAGAGTAATGCCGGCAAGGAGTGGTTCATCATGAAATGGTCAGCCATATGTGTCAAGGGGAAAAAAAGGATCTGCGGCGGGTTGCGGTTTATTGGAGGGCGTTGTCTCGACAGCTCCACTACTCACCCCATTCCCGGGTCTTGAAGATGAAGGCCTTGATACGCTTGCTGACAAGCAAATATCGAAGTCTGAGAGTTTTTGGGTCACAAGTCTTCTCCATTCCCGCTGTTTCGGGCAGCGGGATATCGCCAAACTTGTGCCAATGCTTGGCGCCTGACTTCCTTACCCTGTCCCCCGTGGGGAACTCGATCGGTTGCGTAGGATCCCGGCATATGGCGGATTCGAAGGGGTTCATATATTGATAGTTCATTGTGGGTGCTCTGACGGGATTAACCTCATAACATGAGATTGGGTCGACAAAAGCTCTCCCACAGATTTGCTTGGAAGCAATCGAGAAGCAGAGTTAGCAGAAGGGCAGAGGCCAAACGATTTCTGGTTAGAAAAATTGTAGACTAACCGAGACGCCGCGCCCGTCATGGAGCTGTCCTTCGTAGTGTGCATGCTGGCCTTGAAGCAGACTGAACCATTTCTTCCCCTGTGCCTCGAGCTTCGTCCGGAGTTTGCCCCCGTCCATCTTGTCCCAGATGTCGCAACGGACGGCGTCTAGAGAGAGGACATCTCTTTCGCCTATGAAAGGGGAAACGTGAACCGCTGTCAGGTGCCGCGTAACCGACTGGGAACTGCCTTCGTAGTCGAGATACCAGAGTTCGAGCTTGTATGACCCCAGTTTATGAGACGGGCCAGAAAGACAGCCAGCGCCGTCCGCAGCAATCGAGTTGACGACGAATGCGGACATTTGGCTGCGTGTTCTGGCATACACCGTCTTCCCCGGAACGAAAAGCATCCAAAGCATGCGGAAAGTGCAGCGAGGCAGGTCAAGCGCGTGGAGTTCCCGCTCCTTGGCCATCCGCTCTTCTAGGGTGTCTGTCATGAACTTGAGAATGACGTCGACTTCCCTCGCTGTCTCTCTCGTTGCCGCAACCCTATCTTGAGGGGGGGATTCGCCTAGCTCGCGCTTCTTCTCCTTGAGCTCGTCCAGATGGTGAGCGACCAGTGCGAATGGCTCATGCAGCTCAAGCCTCTCTGAGTCGAGCTCGGAGTCAGGGTCGTATTTGAGCACAGATCTTAGCACTTTCATGAACGGCACCGAGTGGATGATCAACTTGGTCGTGAAAAGCGCCGGAGCCGCGCTCGGCGTGTGCATGATGCGGGCGAAGGTTTCGCGGGGGTCACCAGGTCTCCAGTGTGCACTTAGCGGGGTCATGTCGGGCGTCCTAGCGTTGATGTCGACGACGGAAATGAGCTGGAACTTGGACTTCCGGGGCGGGAGCTGCCCCCCACTGCTCTGCGCGTCGGACAGCGCACGCTGGAAGTCGAACTTTCCCGGCCAGTCGATCTGCGGGGTGGGCTGTCCGACCCTGCCAACAATCTGGACATGGTAGGTCAGGCCAGAATCTGGAGCCTCGGATAGGGCTTCTGGACCGGAATCTGGAATTTGGGATCGTTTAATTGTGTATGACTCCATTGGCATATATGGGTCAGAGGTTTCGTTGGTGAAGACGGAAGATACGGTTTGGTCGGTAAGAGTCCGACGGGAGACGCAGATGCTCGCATCATCCATGTCTTCCTCGTCGTGGAAGTTGCCAACGCGACTGACACCCAGCATCAGCGATGCAATACGGACGACTTCGGACGCTGAGCCGTGGGTTAGGTAAGATGTTTCAGTGCCTCGACAATTAAGTAAGATGTCGGTGAACAGGGAGAGATGATGTTGACGCGACTGCTCGTCCGGATGGTAAGGAGCAGCCAAAATGTGCGCCGCGCCCGAGGTAATGGGGGAGGGCAAATTAAATGGACGTTGAGGGCGGAGGAAAGGAACAGGAAGTCAGAGGAACTTACCTGAAGCGACTCGGGATGGAGGAGCAGCCTTCCCCCAACTACTGGTTCGGAGATGGAAGCTTGGGCTCGCAAGCGTTTCCGACCACCCCCAACCAACCGCCCTGCTCAGCCGCCTGCAGTCTACTAGTTGCTGCCGGGCAAACGCCACGGCGCATACACCCACCAGATCCTTTCCTTATTGGCCGCCTTCCTGTTTCCCGATTGCGTTTCCCTTTCTTTTCGCTTTACCGGCTATAATCATTTGTGCCCGACGTCCGGCATTAATAAGCGCGTTAGCCCGACTGTCGGATGTCCGTGGATGTTATATTCCAGCCCGGGGGAAAGCAATGTGGTTCCGACCACCCCTAAACATTCGCCTTGCGCTTGCAGACTAGTTGCTGCCGGGCAAACGCCACGGCGCATATATTCGCCAGAACCTTTTTTTTTTTTTTCATTGGTTGCTCCCATCACCAGCATCCGCTTGGTTCGGGGCAAGGGTAATCGGAAACTAGCTGGATATGCCGTCTACCGCCCAGGGCTGACATGTTAAAAACACAGGTAAGGTGGCCAGGCACCCAGGGTTAAGAAATCCCCTGCAGGCTGGAGAAGAAGGGAGCTTGTCACATCACCCATTCTCCACCTCTTACTGGTTCCTGGTTGGGCATCCGGCCTTTCGTCTTTCTTGCGCGGAGCAGTCGCGAGCATGGCGACAGACCGCTATGATCCGGGGCTGCAGGCGATCGTGCGGAGATACAGCGACCGAATTGCGGAACAAGATCCGGCGAACCCGCTGAGCCAGGCATTACGCGCAGTGGCAATTCAAGAAGCTGGCGAGACTGGAACCGACGGTGCCGTGGCGCGCCAGGAGCACATCAACTGGGAAACATGGATCACAGCACCCGGTGCGGAAGAGAGGTCAGTATCCGGCTCTCGTTTGTGGCGTGCCTTTTGTGACCCCCGTCGCTCGTCTGACGGGCCTGTCTCGACCAGCGTCGATAAGGATGCAATGCGTCTGCGCCAGCAATGCCAGAGACTCAGGGAGACATGGAAGAAGTTCCACAAGCACTTCGATCTTGGCGATGTCGACCCTACCGTCCTCACGCTTCGGCAGGCGGTCAGCGAGGCCCAAAAGGCACGGGCGGACAAAAAGACTTCCGGGTTCGGAAAGGCGAAAGGACTGTTGGAGAGCTTTGTCAAAACTCTCCACGACTATTCGTTTCTATTCAGCCTCATCCCCTGCGACAACATGTATACAAGTCTCATCACCGCGGCGGTCTCATCCATTGTCAAGGCAAGCACGAGCCCGGCCAGCAAACAGGCGTCCCCGATCCCAACTTTGCTGACGGCCGGTCATCCCCTCACCAGGTTTCGACTAACCACGAGAGGATTGCCGATATTTTTGCCGTATATTTGGAAGAGATCGGCCAGGACATCCGTACGGTAAAAAAAAGCCACCAGATATCGAACAGTCAGGAGATGCGGTATCAGGTTATCGAGCTTTATGTCCTCATTTTCGATTTCCTATGCCAGGCTATGGAATGGTTCCAGAAACCTGGCTTCCGGTTGAAAGTGTCGTTGGGCCCGAACTACGAGAAGAAGATGAACGAAAACGTCGCCGGCATCAAGAAGGTCCTGGTCCGCATCAAGCTCGAGGCGGACCAAACAACCCAGAGAAGAGTCCAGGATATCGAGCTGGGGGTTTCCACCATCCGCGGCGACTTCCAGGCGCTGAGGGAGGACAACGACCGGAGGAACGAGGAGCTGAGGAGGGCGAGCGACCGGAGGTACGAGGTCCTGCGCGATACCATGGATGCAAAATTCCGGGAGCTCTCTTCGCAGCTCCGTGTCGGGCTCATGGCCACGGAGTCGCTCCTTGCGAGTGGACAGGAGGCGATCTACGGTGGGTCTCGCAGCGCTTTGTCACTAATTCATACTACGACGACGTCTTGGATTTTGACTCTAACCGCTGCCTTCGTTGAAACGGTGAACAGCCGTGACCAAACTTGCCGCAAGAGGGGTCAGGCCATCCGACATCGCGGAAGACGGCGTCATCGAATCCAAGGAGCACCATGCTACCGACCTAGGTAAGACCACAGACATCGAATTATGACTTGGGAGAAAAAAAAACGTCGATAAGCGTCCAGTCAGCCCCAGCTAACTGTCTACAACCAATCAACCCAGAACCCGGTGGCCAAGCCGTCAAGCTCAGGCGAGAGGAGATCGAGCTTCTGGCGGGTGCAATCGAGGCATACTGCCTGAATACAAGAGGTAGCAGCGGACAGGGGGCGCGGCCGCCGACGGGTATACCCGACGCAATGCTGCCCCAAGAGGTTGTGATCAGGATAGAGGGCTGGATGAGGGTGCCGTCCTCAAAGTTCGTCTGGGTCGAAGGGCCAACGAGCACGCGGTGCGAGAACCAGCTGACCAACGCAGCACAGCGCATCTCCAGCCTTGTTCTGGGGGCGGGCATCGCGTGCGTGTCCTTCTTCGGACGGCGGCCGGGGCTACGGCCCAGCACCCCTGCTGCCAGCGATGGGGCAGAGGAGGCCCGACCGTCGCCGGCGGGAGGGCCGACAGGACCGCCGTGTACCCCGCGCGAGGCGACGGCGACGGCGCTCGTGTACTCTGTGGTGGCGCAGCTGGCGCACCTCGTGCCCGCCGAATTCGACTGTCCTGCGGCCCTGCGCGACAGGGAGGCGTCGTTTGGCGCCCTGGACGGCAGCCTGGCGAGCCACGCCGCCGCCCTCGACCTTGTCCGCGCTCTGCTGCCGCTCTCGCCGCCGACGCTCGTGCTGGTGTTTGACGGAATACATCTGGCCGACGGCGCGACGACAAGGCCGCTCTTGAGTACGCTCGTCAAGTTGCTGCGGGCGCACGGGAGGAGCGAGGGCCGCGTGGTCAAGGTCCTGTTCACAACGGCCGGGTCTTGCCCGCCGCTTGCCAAGGCGCTGGAGAAGGGCGAAAAGGTCGACGCGGGCAGGATGGTCCAGGCCCGGCCGGGGCAGCCGCTCAAGGGTTGGAGTAATACGAGCCCCGGGTTTGGCAGGCGGGGCAAAAGATCAGAAGAAGCCAGCGAAGCAGAGGGGAGTGCACTTTAGAGCTTCTGGGGATTTTTGAGAAAAGCTGCGCTCGGTTGTCTTGTTTTCGTAGTGGAGGGTAACTCTGACAGCATGACATTCTGACACTACCTATGTATTTCCCATCTGTTCGTCCCAGGGCGTCACTTGATATTGCAACAGTATTTCTCTGACGTCCACGGCTTGAGCCCGTTACATGCCTTAGCCTGAAGCTTCTCGGCCTGAGGAAAGAAGGAAGAGAAGGGGGAGTGGGTGAGTGAGTATATTTAACGTCGGTAAAGTCGGGATCTACCAGTCCCTGCCTCCTTGAGGGCATACGACGTGCTAGCGCTACCTAAGCTTATCTACACCAGGCTATAGTGCTGCTATCGAGGCGGCTAACAAATTGAACCCGAAGGCATACGGGGGTCGGGCCGCGTTCCGGCGCTCCTTGTTGGTGAGCGGGCGATCGGCAGTAGGGCGTAAAAAAACGCCGGGGCGTTGTAAGCGCAGCGGGTGGTAGTAGTGCTATCGGCAAGGTGTAGGTGCTTAGGGATAGGTAGACGCGACCGCGCAAGCAAGGTCGCGATGTCACGTGACCAATGTGGCTGTTTTTGGACAAATAGCTAGAGGACCTCAAAACCTTCTACACTCCCGCAGAACCCCCGCTACTCCTGGAACTAGGAACAATAGAAGAAAAAAAAAAAAAACTCGCCAAATGGCCATGGAGTCATCATGGACGTGTTCAGGGTCAGGCTGAACTGCATCGACCACTACCAAGCCATCCTGACCAAGTATGACCCGCGGCTGCGGAAGGACACACGCTCGTCGCAGCTGAGCAAGGAACCACGGGTCCCCGTCGTGCGCGTCTTCGGCTCGACCGAGACGGGCCAGAAGGTTTGCGCGCACATACACGGTGCCTTTCCTTACCTTTTCGTCGAGTACCCTGGCAGCCTGGCCCCCGACCATGTCGGTGCATACATCTACCGCCTGCACCTGTCCGTCGACCACGCTCTGGCCGTGAGCTACCGCCAGGGCGTCTACGGCCGGGATCCGCCCAGATATGTTGCCCGCATCACCCTCGTCAAGGGCGTCCCTTTCTATGGGTTTCATGTTGGTTATAAGTTCTACCTCAAGATTTGGATGCTGAATCCCGCCGTCATGGCCCGCCTGGCCGACCTGCTGCGCCAGGGCGTCATCATGAAGCGCAAGTTCCAGCCCTACGAGGCCCATCTGGAGTACCTTTTGCAGTTTATGGTTGATTATAATCTATACGGCTGCGCCTACCTCGAGGCTGCCAAGTTCTCCTTCCGGGCCCCTGTCCCCCGGTTCGGCGACGACCATGATGGCCCGCAAGGGTCCGCCCACATCTGGCACAGTCGCTCCATCCGCCCGGCTCAAATCACCGACGACTACTCACTCCCGCGCGCCAGCCACTGCGCCATCGAAGTCGACATTTGCGTGCACAACATTCTAAACCGCAGGGCCGTTAAAGAACGCTGCTTGCACCACGACTTTATCGAGCGGCTTGCCCCACTAGACCCGAATCTGAAACTAGTCCACAGCATGGCGGACCTTTGGAGGGACGAGACGCGCCGTCGCCGGAGGCGCATGCAGCAGTCGTCCCCAGACGACCTAGACAGCTCGACCCCGTTCCCACCCGAGGCCTTGGTCTCCATGTCGGCCGATACTCGGGACCCGCAGCCGGCCGGCTGGCTCCACGAGGAGGAGCTGCGCGAGGAGGCCCGGGCCCTCATTGCCGCCGAGCGCCGGCTGGACGGCGGCAACGAGGTCTCGTTCGATCAGTGGGTCAAGCCGGCACCCCTCGAGCACACAGTCAAGACGGTGCTGGAGTCGGTCGAGGATCTGTACCCGAGGAACCTGGCAGTTTCGCTTGGTCTCGATCCTCTGGAAGATGACGATGAGGCAGATCTCGATCCTGCCAGTAGCATCGAGGTCAATGAGCCAGCCGCGCTCAGGCTCTCCCGACAGGCTCAAGACGACGACGACCCGTCCCTGGATGATTCAGACGAGGATCTAGTGAGGGGGCCAAGGCGCGTCGAAGAGACTGCCGGACTAAAGGCGCTGCCATCGGAGAATCCCGGAAAGGGCTTGGGTGCTCTATCCGTGGATGGGGTGGTTGGCGTCTGCACAAGCCACTCGGCTTCGGGCGAGCAACCCCACGTTGCTATCACGGACGAGCTCGTGGCTGCTGCCCAAGCCGAGGGCTTGTTTGCTGAGCCGGCAGACTCATCTCCATCATCTAGCGATGACGAGGATGTGTCGTCGCCCTCGCCTCCGGAACAGCACGTTGATCCGATCACCGACGAGCCCGAGGCAAAACGGCCACGAGTGCGGCCGGCCACCATAAACGGCTTAGGCTTTATGCGCCCCGCTAGCGGGCGAAAGTTGAGGCGCGCGGCTCTGGCGTTGGTTGATAATGTGCATGATCACGGGCCGCCGTCGTCGCAGCCGCTATCCGTCGACAAATGGATGCCGCCGCCCTCGTCGCAGCCGCTATCCGCCGACAAGCGGACGCCGCCGCCCTCGTCTCAGCCACTATCCGTCGACGAATGGACGCCGCCCTCTGCTCAGCCGAGAATCCCAGTTCTCGAACCCGGCGCCTCGCACTGGATGTCAGAGAACCAGGCGACGCCGCGTCGTAGCCAGCAAAGCAGCTCGTCGTTTAGTGACCCGGATGTGCCGGACAATGGTGTGTTCCCTGATTCTTCTCTGCCCGAGTCGGATCACTCTTGGTCACCAAACAGTCGCATTTTGCGGTCCCAGGAGGCGCCTTCCACTGGTGGACCAGCCGTGCCGTGCTCACCGGGAGGCGACACTGGTTGCGCGGCCGATGATGAGATGCCAGCCGCCGAATCAAACAAAATCCCAAGGGTGTATACTTTTCACACGCTGCCGCCGACGGCAGCGGAGGTGTGCGAATCCATGTCAGAATACGGCCTACCCGATGTCATCTACCAGGATGCCTTCTACAGTGACGAGCGAGATGTGCCACACCGATCAAGGGAGTTTGCCGGACGCCGGTTCCGGCTCCTCGGAAGCACGCTGCCATACCTGCCCGAGTTTGACCCCGAGGGCCGCTCGCCGGCCACATTCGGCATCAAGGCCGAAGAGGCGCCAGACATGGCGGGGATGCGACGCGAGCACGAGAGGCTTCGGAAGACGTGCTCGGTGAGGAGCTGGGAAATCGCCAAGCCGCCACCGACCCTGGAGGAGGTGTTGGAGTGGTGCGACCAGAGGCTGGAAAGAAAGAAGAAAGCGGCCGTGTCGGGAGGTTCCCGGCCACCGCCATCACCACCGTCAACGCGGATGGATACCAGTCTTGTCTCCCAAATTGAAGGGCCGACGCCGAGGGATGGGCACGGGTTCAAATACTCTCAGAAAAGGAAGTCTGCCAGCGTGCAGCACGAGGTGCAGTACATGAGCACAATGAGCATGGAACTTCACGTCAACACACGCGGGAGACTGGTGCCGGACCCGGAAGAGGACGAGATCAAGCTCATCTTCTGGTGCCTCAAGTCGGACGGAGCCTCGGACGCGGTGCAGTCGGGGGTCATCGTGCTGTCAGAGGAGGGGACGCTTGGGCGGCGGATACGGCACCAGGTGTGTGGGCAGCTCGTCGAGGAGGGCTCGGAGCTGGAGGTGATGGTGCGCATGGTGGAAATTGTGCGGACTTACGACCCTGATATCTTGACAGGATTTGAAGTGCACGGCGGCTCGTGGGGCTACCTCGTGGAGCGGGCGCGGCTCAAGTACGACTACGACCTGTGCGACGAGTTCTCGCGCATGAAGAGCCAGTCGCACGGGCGGCACGGCAGGGAGACGGACCGCTGGGGGTTCCGCACGACGTCAGCGCTGCGCGTGACGGGCCGGCACATGATCAACATCTGGCGCGCCATGCGCGGCGAGTTGAGCCTTCAGCAGTATACCATGGAGAACGTGGTGTGGCACCTGCTGCGCCGCCGTATCCCGCACTACGCGTGGGAGACGTTGACTGACTGGTATCGTAATGGCTTGCACCGCGACTTCGACAAGCTGGTGCGCTACTGGCAGACCCGCGCGCGCCTCGACCTCGAGATACTCGACGAGAACGAGCTTGTGTCGCGCACCAGCGAGCAGGCGCGCCTGCTGGGCGTCGACTTCTTCTCCGTCTTCTCGCGCGGCTCGCAGTTCAAGGTCGAGTCCATCATGTTCCGCATCGCCAAGCCCGAGAACTTCCTGCTGCTGTCGCCCAGTCGCCAGCAGGTCGGCGGCCAGAACGCGCTCGAGTGCCTGCCGCTCGTCATGGAGCCGAAGAGTGCCTTTTACACCAGCCCCGTCGTCGTGCTCGACTTCCAGAGCCTGTACCCGAGCATCATGATCGCCTACAACTACTGCTACTCGACCTTCCTCGGCCGCATAGTCGACTGGCGCGGCGCCAACAAGATGGGCTTCGCCGACTACCGCCGCCGTCGCCGCCTGCTGGAGCTGCTGCAGGACCACATCAACATCGCCCCCAATGGCATCCTCTACACTAAGGCGGCCATCCGCAAATCACTGCTCGCCAAGATGCTGACCGAGATCCTCGAGACGAGGGTCATGGTCAAGAGCGGCATGCGCCAGGACAAAGAGGACCGCGCCCTGCAGCGCCTGCTCAACAACCGCCAGCTTGCCCTCAAGCTGCTCGCCAACGTCACCTACGGCTGTAAGTTGAACCTTTCCATTGCTGACCACTTTATTTCTACTTTCCCTGCATTACCCGCAACCATTAACACCACTTAAAACGCCACAAAGACACCTCGGCCTCTTTCTCGGGCCGCATGCCCTGCTCCGAGATCGCAGACAGCATCGTGCAGACGGGCCGCGAGACGCTCGAGCGCGCCATTGCCTTCATACATTCGGTCGAGCGCTGGGGCGCCGAGGTCGTCTACGGCGACACCGACAGCATCTTCGTCCACCTCAGGGGCCGCACCAAGGAGCAGGCATTCGAGATGGGCAACGAGATGGCCAAGGCCATCACCGACATGAACCCGCGGCCCGTCAAGCTCAAGTTCGAAAAGGTCTATCTCCCGTGCGTACTGCTGGCCAAAAAGCGCTACGTCGGCTACAAATACGAGAGCGTCTCGCAGGACGTGCCCGACTTCGACGCCAAGGGCATCGAGACGGTCCGCCGCGACGGCACGCCTGCTGAGCAGAAGATCGAAGAGAAGGCGCTGCGCTTGCTTTTTGAGACGGCCGACCTGAGCCGCGTCAAGGCCTACTTCCAGCGCCAGTGCGACAAGATCATGCGCGGCAACGTCTCCATCCAGGACTTTTGCTTTGCCAAGGAGGTCAAGCTGGGCACCTACAGCGCCCGCCCCGGCACCGGCCCGCCGCCGCCAGGCGCCCTCATCAGCACCAAGAGGATGCTCCGGGACGCCCGCGCCGAGCCGCAGTACGGCGAGCGCGTCCCCTACGTCGTCGTCACGGGTGCCCCGGGCGCCCGGCTCGCCGACCGCTGCGTGCCGCCCGAGGACCTGATATCGCCCGCCGGCGCGCACCTGCGTCTCGACGCCGAGTACTACATATCCAAGAACCTGATCCCTCCGCTCGAGCGCATCTTCAACCTGGTCGGCGCCCACGTGCGCGCGTGGTACGACGAGGTGCCCAAGGTGCAGCGCGCCCGACGCATTGTCGTCGAGCCCGCCGGAGGAGGAGGGCCAGGCGCCTTCTTTGGCCATCTCTTTGGCTTCGGAGCGAGCATCGGTGGCGCGCCGCACGGGCCAAGAAAAGTTACCCTAGAGTCGTACCTGCAGGTCATGAGCTGCGCGGTCTGCAGCGTGGACATAAAGCCTAGGCCCCAGCGCCCGCCAGCCGCGCCCGCGGCGCCCCGGATCGCTCCAGTTTTTGCTTTTCGTCAGCAACCCCCACAACCGCAGCAGCGACCGAAAAAGCGGCAGCCGAAGCCGGGGGAGCCCATAGTCTGCGGGCGCTGCAGGAGAGACGCGCGCGCGTCGCTGCTTGCCATGCAGGCGCGCGTGACCCGCGAGCGACGCCGGCTTGACGACGTCCTGGGCGTGTGCCGCAGCTGCGCCGGCCTGGCGCCCCGAGGCGAGCCCGTCGAGTGCGACAGCAAGGACTGTCCCGTCTTCTACACGCGCATCAAGCAGGCGATCGCGTTGCGCACCGAGGCTTCCATCGCAGAGCCCGTGATCAGCCAGCTTGAGGTCCGACTGGCCAAGGCCGGCCGGGCGGCGCTGTATGAATGGTAGTGGTCATTTCTTGCCTCGGGTGTTGCTAAGCCAGTTGATATTTCCTCTCATTGGCGACGGAAGTCCCAAGTAAAAAGCCCGTTGGTTGTGGATGGATAACCGATGTCTGCGCACCCAGCAGATGGTGGCACGAATGTAACGAAAATCTTGTACGAGTAAGATGATGAGGTGCGGTGCTTTGTTTTGTTTGCATCATCACTTGATGTTCGAGCTACACGGAGCTAACGCTTGCGAAAAAGTACCCCTGTAAATGCAACCAAGTGTCAGAACAGGTTCGAGACTGGTATACATTGAACCGTCGCTACACACATTTAAAATTCGGGAATATTGCCTCGGGAGCTCAAGTTTGAAGTTGCTGTTGGTGTATTAGGAAGCGATACATTGGTCTGTCAACAGGATCCAATAGGCTTTGCTGTGCTGGGCGATGGTCGTGATGCTTGCCTCCCAACCTATGTTGCAGCGGTGCAGGGTTTGATTAGTCAAGTGCACGGACGTGTTGGGAAATTTTGCGGGGAATCTGTCCAGGCGGGCATGGGGCATCATTGTCAATCCAATCAGATCAATTCATTCTCGTTACGCTGTGCAACAACCTAGCCCGAGTGTGGCTTGGGCGCCTCACACACCGTTGCCTTTGTGGCGGTTGCGGCTGCTGCGTTGTGTCAGCAGTGGGGTGTTGCACAGCGTAAAGATAATGAATTGGTCCGATTGGATTGGTTGTGTGTGCCGTAAAGGCCTCAGACACCGCAGTCGCGAAGTTGTGTGTATTGAGCTACTGTCCATGTGCAGAATCTGCACCCCGGTGAAGGGCTATCTGTTGCACGGTATAAAGAGCAGTGTTGGTGCACAGTAAAGCACAGTGAATTCACTTTTGGCAGTATGCACATCTGTGCAACACTATCTTGGGTCCGCCAGGGCCCGTGCACAGGGCACGGGCCAACTTTTCACAGGTTGTTCCGTCTCCAACGGCAGCTTGAAGGCCGCCTGGCAATTCATAGACCTCAAGCCGCGAGATCTGCCAAGGTTTCCAAGTTCCCAAGAAACGGGAGAGAGAGTCTATTTAACGTCGGTAAGTCGGGATCTACCAGTCCCTGCCTCCCAGGGGGCATACGACGTGCTAGCGCTACCTAAGCTTGACACTAGGCTACGTGTTGCTATCAAGGCGGCTAACAAAATCAAACCATCGGGCAAGCCCAAGGCACACGGAGTTCGGGCCGCATTCCGGCGCTCCTTGTTGGTGAGCGGGCAATCGGCAAAGGGGGCGAGTAGACGCCTGGGCGCTGTAAGCGCTGCTGTTGGTAGTGGTGCTATCGGCCGGCGGGTGTGCCGGAGAAGGGGGTTAGGCCGGGTTTGGGCGGGGGGGTCCTCGGGACCACCCCTGGGCCCGGCCGGAGGTATGGTAACTGAGTGGACTGACCACTGCGCGGCGAGTTTACTCGGGCCAGTATTCTCATGCCTGCGGCGTGGTATACGCCTTGGGACAGCACCGTGGAATACGGGAACTGCCAGGCAAAAAGGCACCGCCGCGAACAGCCAGCCATCCGCGCTGGAGCCGTCGGGCGTCGCAGCTTGTGTTTGCCGTCCTGCGATTTAGAACTACGTGGTCTTGGGAAGCGCCCCCGCGGTGCTCGGGGCTCCCGTCCCACAGATTCTGGCGAGCTGTTGCAGTCTCAAGGTGCAACTCTGCCAAGATATGCAGCTGATTAAGCGGGCAGCCGGGCAGACGGTTAGCGACGTGGGGGCGGCCAGGCGGGTGACTACGGTAGTATTTTGCGGCTCTGCAAATGCTGACGGCGTCAACTGTCAAAGCATTCAATAATCCAGAGAAACGAGTGGGTGGAGACCGACGAGACGCTGTGCTGCATCCTGGCAATTATGCAGCATTGCACTGCCTCGCTGATGAGGATGATGCCGAATCCCTGTGGGCACGGATGCGACGCACCGCGCTGGGCTCCCAGGGGTTGACCTTTTGCCCCGCAACACGGATGAAGAACGCGCGCAGCCGGATGGGGGGAAGAGGCTATTGCCGGCAGCATCCTGCTCGGTGGAGAACGCTGCAGTGCGGGGCGTTTCCCTGTGGCCTGAAGTCTGAAGGCCAAGAGGTGGTACTCCACCAAACATCCTCGGCAAACATTTCTTTCCCTGGCTAGAGCGCGATTGGTGAACAGCAGACAAGGAACGCGGCCCCCTGGCCGTGATCGCCTCAAGGCTCAAGAGGATCCGGACTGCGGAGAGGGTCCCACGATTGCGTCCGAGGATGCGACAGGCCGCGCCAGGCTCAATGGAGCCTTGGCGGGAGCACGCTGGGGCTCCCTCCAGCCTTGGCCTGGTGCTTGGCGTAGCAACCCCCTCCCTCCCGCCGGGGGAAGCGCGCAGGTTCGTGATGTTGTCCTGCTGTTTGAGCATCGTTCCTCTCCCCCTGGAGGGTGTCCTCCAGGCGGCATCGGGGCACATTTTGCTGGTGCGAATTTTCGCGCAACGGTCTGAGCTCTTGAACTTGGCTCGCGAGAGTCCTCAACCCTTCCCAGCCCTTGCCCAGCTCGGGATGGATATATAAAGACAAGTTCTGGCTCCCTCAAGTCGTTTGTTTTCTTCTCCTCATCACCATCACCATCATCTTCATCCATCATCTTCTCTTCTCCGAGAGCAGGCTTCCGGCTTCATTTTCCAATAATTCAGAACTTGTCTTCCCGGCCCGGTGCCTCTGCCTATTGCCCTATACCTTCCTACCGCTACCCCATCAACCAGACCTTCGACGAAATGCTTTCCAACGCTATCCTCTCCGTTATACTCCTGGCCGGTGCCGAGCTTGTCTCGGGCCACGCTGCCATCGTCGGCGCGACCGGCGACGCCGGCGGCTCCGGCATGGCCCTGGGCATCGACACCAACACCCCTAGGGACGGCACCCGACGCAACCCCTTCCAGCAGGACGCCACCCGTTTCAGGGGCGACGCCGCCGCGACCGTCGGCGAGACTTTGGGCGGCGGCAACAACAACATCCAGGCCGGAACCACCGCCATCATGGCCGAGACGGGCGACCAGCTGCCCCAGGTTTCGCCCGGCGGCGAGCTCAGCATGACCCTGCACCAGGTCAACGCCGACGGCGGCGGCCCCTACACCTGCTCCATCAGCTCGGACGCCACGGCCCGCCAGTGGACGCCCATCCAGGTCACCACCTCGCCCCCAGGCGAGAACTCCCGCAACCGCGCTGGCCAGTCCACCGCCTTCCCCATGGTGGCCGCCATCCCCGCCTCGCAGGAGTGCACGGGAACCGTCGCCGGCCAGGACAACGTCTGCCTCGTCCGCTGCCAGAACCAGGCGCGCGCCGGTCCCTTCGGCGGCATCGTCCCCATCCAGATGGCTGGTGCCGGTGCAGGTGCAGGTGCAGGTGCGGCCGCCGGCAATTCCACCGCCGCTGCCGCCAAGGCGGCCCGCAGCAACCTAGCCCGCGATATCCTCCGCAGGGAGGCGCTCCTCCGCAAGGTCATGAAGCGCCAGCAGGTCGAGGAGGACGAGGAGGACGAGGAGTGAAGCGCCTACTCGCCTCACTTGGCTGGAAAAAGAAAAGCATCTAAAAGGGGAGGTCGACAGGGTTGTGACGGCCCCGGGACCGTGGATGTGCGCAGGAGGTCACCCACTTGGCCGGACCACCGTGGAGACACATGGTTTTAACGCGGCCACAATGAGCGTCGGGTGCTTGTAAAACATGCCCCTTGACCGATCGACGAGACTTCGGGGCATTGGCCCCATGGTGTTGGCACATATACCCCTTAGAAGACGGCCCCGAACCCTCGGGATTTCTGTTTTGTATCATAGTGTTAGAATAAATAAAGATAGTGTGATCCAACCTCCGGGGTGCGACTGCACCGCCTTCTACCAATGGCTTTCCTTTCGAATCAATGCGATCCTTCTATCCTCCCGAGCTGGTCGTCTGGTAAAAGAAACCTCTGAGGCAGCCCCAACGCTTACTGGTCTTCCTTCGGCTCAGCCAGCTCAGGGTCATCGGCTCGGCTCCACTGTGGCGTCCCGCCTTCAAGGCCAGCGGCTCGCCCACGGGACAGCACAAATCGAAGTCGACAATCGCGGCCCGGTGCCTGCCGCCCTCGCCACCGCCGACGATGCTGCCGTCGCGGGCATCTATTATGGTGTTGGGAGGCTCCTATGGCGGAGTTCGAGGAATGGCGTCTTAAGAGTGTGAACATCTCTCTAAATATCGTAAAAATACTTCCCGGAGGAGGCGAATCCACCATGTTCGACCAACCATTAACCGACGACAAGCCGAGGCGAAAGTGCCCAGGAGAAGAACCCGGTTGGGTCTGAGATACCTCGGTCTCTCCGCCAAGCTACGGATCCGTGGTCATAATCACTAAACTTCGTCTTTCCTCTGGACCAACTTGTGACCGCCTTCTAAACAACGCTATACAATCTCATAGCACACGTGGTTTGGAAGGGATACGGAGATTACGAAGGCATTTAAGAGCTTAAAGCCAATTTTAAGCACGTATTTAAAATAATCGAAGCTTACGAAAAGTCGCAGGCAACTTTGGCCGCGTTTAAAGGCAGGGTTAACGCTTCCGTTAACGGCCTTTTCCCGGCTGCTAACGACGCCTTTAAGGCTCAGAGACCTGCTCCCGAAGCTGCTCAGTTAAACGCGGTCGTGGACGCCTGCGCAAGAACTAAACGTCGCGAAAGCGAGAAAGGAGGAAAAAAGAACCATTAAATCGTGGCATTGTTTGTATTTAGCATCGAGGACGATGCCGTTTTTTTTAAAAGGCTGGCACTTGTTACGGCCAGTAGGGCCTTGATCGTAAATAGAGGAGTTGGGCCTAGAAACCCTTATCGCCAGATAAGGGAGGAGGCTCCACAAGGTGGATCCCGTATAGAAATATCCCAGATCTTTGCAGGACTAGGCCTCCGGCCTTCAACCTACTCCGAATATCATCTTTCTGCCCCTCTAATTGTACTGCTCTCGACTGCATTAATACCGTCCTTTTCGTCCTCCTCAGCTACTTCACTCTGTACGCTCCCGTATCAAATGGCATCGCCGAGGCGAAAGCGCGCAAAGTGTCACGGGGTAAGCCGAAGGCCTGTACGAGGTGATAACGATGATTTTAGACGGTGATTGGGGGTTGAAATCCTATATTACTATAGGGTAGATATCACACCTTCAGCTTAATTCTCGCAACCCTGGAGTTGCCTCGATTAAACCGCCTAAGTAGCGCGGCCCTTGGGCCCGCGTCACGTGCATTAAGGCTCCAGGCCTGGGCGTGGCGTGGCCCCACAAAAGAGGCTGGGGCCTCCCCTTATGGCGGCCCGTTCTATCGTAACGGGCCTCCTTACACTATCCCCCTTTTAGGGCGCTAACGTTTCGATAGCGCCTTCTTGTGTGGCGGGGCGAGGTCTCCTTCCAATT
>JNVV01000048.1:0-74446 GCA_000733355.1 Falciphora oryzae
AAAAAAAAAAAAAAAAAAAAAAAAAAAGAAGTCTGTCTATGGCGAACCTTGTCCGCAACCCAATTGAAATCTGTTTGCAGTTCTTGCCATCCATAGTCGTCGTATCCCCAGCCTGCAAGAGGAAACACACAAAAAGAAGGAATATATCTGTGTCGGGAAGAAGTAGAGATGAAGCGGCCCTGCCCGCTGCTGTGCCATGTCCAAGCACGCCATACGTAGGGCTACCGATGAAGGAGATAGATGAAGGAGGAGAGCGGTAGATAGGTGTAGTCCAAGGTTTATGCGATACAAATCATCGTCGTGGGGCCGATCCCGCCGTCTTCCCGGAACACAGAACTAAAAAGGCAGCGAAACTGATTGAATACTCCACAAGAGAAAAATGAGAGGAAAGATCAGTATAGATTGTAAGATGACAGACATTCTGTATTTGTTTCGAGGGTTGCGTGGCGAGCTGAGGCCATTTGTGGCCAGCGATATTTTGTAGCGATGATGTTTCTCCTCGGTTCTGGTTGGAGTAAGATTCTTGCCTGGGAGTTTTGTTCTCCTGTGCTCTCGGTGGGGTGGGTGTTACGGCCGAGAGATGGAACGCAAGCGAATGCGTGGGATCCAGAAAGTGTTGTAAGAAGAGCCATGGGAACGAATGATGGGAACGAGTGAAGCGAGCCCATGAATCCCAAAAGAGAAGAGGGGGGCTGGCGGCCGCAGGACGATCGATGGCGGGCTTCTTCAAATCAGCGGGAATTGAGAGACAAGCCCTGGAAAGCGGCAGCCATGTCGCCGGGCGCGACGAGTGGTGAGACCCCTTGATCGTGCTGACCAGCTCCGCCAGACTGCGGAGTCGGAAGACGGGCACGCATCGACGCGTAGTCGACAACTCCCGGATGGAAGTTGGCTGGGTAGGCGTCGACGGTGGGAACTATGGCCGCCGCGTAAGGCACCCCCGTGGCAGGTCTGCCAGCGCTTGCGAAGGCATTATACGGGGCATATTGGTAGCCCGATGTGGCAGCATAGCCCGCCGCTGGCACGGCAGGCCGGTCCACACCAAACTGTTGAGGGAATGCGGCAGCTGGCGGCTGGAAGGTGCGGTTTGCCTGCGGCTCGGACTGTGTGTTTTGCCGACGGTCAGAGTTGGCGCCGCCGCGGCCCACTCCAACTGCGCCAGGTCCGATGCCACTGGGCGCTTGCAGCCCAAGGGGCTGGCTCGCAAAGGACGCCGGGTTGATGGCCGACATCCAGATCCTGGTCTTGTAGATCTTGAAGAGATCCGTCACCAGAGAGTTGAAGTTGATGTATGAATCAGCAAAGTAGTAGAACGTCAACTTCTTCCAGTCCCTGCAACAGTAAAACGCGGCTAGTGTTAGTCCTTGATCTCGAGGCTGAAGGGCCAGCGAACGTCGGGGAGGAAGGGGAAGAGCTTACATCTGGAACTCGGCGTCGAGAATCTCCATGTTGAGGCCATGCTCCTTGACTTTCTGCATGCAGACCCGCTTTGCCTTCGCCTCATTGCCTTCTTTGTCCCGCAGCGCGTGGATCTCGTGGTTCTGGGCAAGCCGCTTTATGAGCTTGGGCTTCAGCTCGCCGGCGTTGGGCTCCTGCATGTGATGCTGGCCCGGAGGTCCCATGCCGCCAACGGCGCTGCCCTGAAGGCCGTTGGATGCTGCCATGAGCCCCGCGCCGACACCATCCTGCGCAACGCCTGCATTCTGCGAGTACATCATGAGCCACTTGTAGTGCTCCTCGGCGAAGTGCTCCTTTTGTCGCTTGGCCTCGACCCAGTCGACATTGTCGGCCGCTACGGTCCCCAGGTCTGTTCCACGGTCCGCTTCGACGATAACCAGATCGCCAGGCTTGACTGTCAGGCCCGTGCCCTCCTGGATGTAGAAGACGTCGGCCCTGGCACACTTGAAGAGGACGACGTGCAGCGGCGTCGAACGATTCGGCTGTGTGATCCCATACATGGCCCGATGGGGTGAGGCAGGGCGATTCGAGAATGGAGCGTGCATCGCATACGAGTACGGACTGCCGAACGCATGGTGCCCCATAGCCTGCTGCTGTTGCGGAGCGCTTGCCATATTCGCCGCACCGGTGAAATAGGGAGCTAACAGACTCTAGTTAGCGGGCGCACCTTCGAGGATGAGGTGCGGCCGGGGGTCAAACACTTGATTGAAACTTACCATGGTTTGTGGCGGGGAACGTAGAGTTGTCGGAAAACGGCGAGTTGAAGTCCTGCGCGGGCTGCGGCTCCTGAGTAATCCCTTCGTGGGCCAAGACCTGGTCTCCGAGAGAGCTGATCGATGGCTGCCTTTGCGGAACATCGGCAAACGAATGCCTACGGCTCTGGGGAAGGTCTCCGAGACCAGGAAAGCCCAGCGAGCTCTGCCAATACGCCTTCTTGACGTTCTCCAGCTTCCTGTTTTCCACGGTGAACGGCGAGCGGAAGTGAGGGGCACCCGCACCATACTCGCTCATCCGCCGACCCAGCGCTCTTCTGGCCGCAAGATCACTTCCGTCATGCGATTCATCCAGCTCGTCAATGGCATAGTCCAACTCCTCTGACACAGGCGCCTGGATACCATATCCATTGCCCAGTCCATAGCCGGTAGATGCTCTCGGTCGCAGGCGGGAGTTGTGATATTGCTGCTGCTGTTGCTGTTGCTGTTGCTGTTGCTGCTGCTGTTGCTGTTGCTGCTGCTGTTGTTGCTGTTGCTGTTGCTGTTGCTGCTGTCGGAGGAGCTGATTCTCCCTCGTCAACATCTCGATAGTCCTGTCGACCGACTGATGCTGGCTCCCTTGCAGAGATTCACCGCTCTCCTCATCGTCGTCGTCGACCTCCTTAACCTTACCCAGCATGCCTTCGTTAGACATCTCACTGAGCATGCTAGGCCGTGAGGGGCGGTGCTGGAGCCCAGAATGCGGAAGCGGCCGAGACCGTCCGCCCAGGATGGCCGAGCCACCCGTCGCACCCGTCGTTGTGTCAGGATCGAGCTGGCCGACCGAATAAGATTGCGACCGATACGTCTTAGGCGTGGGGTGCAGAGGGATCGCGAAGGGTATTTGTGGATTCGGAGCATCTCTGGGTCCCGGAGAGGTCTGGGGTGGACCGACGTCAGATGCGGGGAAGAAAGAGCCGCTAGATCCAGGAGGATGGAGCGAGGTTGGCGAGGGCAGGACTTCGGAGAGCCTAGACGGCGGCTCCTTCCTCTCCGTATTCCATATGGCCGTGCCCCAGGAGAAGGCGCTCGAGGCCGTATGGGCACGACTCAAGACGGCTGGGTTGGAGTGAGCACCCCAGGCGCCAACGCCGGACTCGACTGAGGGGGTGCTCGGGTGGGAAGCCGTCGGAGACATGTTGCTGCTGGCAAATGACCCTTTCCTGGGACGGCTAGCAGTCTGGCTCGTATCGTTCAACCACGACGCTCGGCGGACAGGCTTGTGCTGCGGGACGGACGGCTGGGGTTGGTCCTGGCGGTTCTCCGCTTCGTCCTCCGAGCTTGCCAGAGCCTCCGAGTCGGGGGTCGCCCGTCGGTTCAGTTTGTCCAGCAAGCCGTTCGCTGTGGCCGCAGGGAGGCCTGGGGCGGCTTTAGACGGGGCACCGGCCTTGAGAGTACCGGAGCTCATCGTCTGTGAGGGGTACGAGGTGATGAGCGATGGGACGACAGCGACGCCTCATGCACACCAGATCTTTTCTGAGAGAAGAGGATAGATCGTCCCGGGACGCACGGCTGCTCGCCGGGACGGTTGTCAGGCAGCAAGGATGCCCGATCTGGTTGCCCGTGCTCACACGACGGGGGAGTCCGCTCGGTGCGTACCTGTTTCTTGTGTGTTTTTTGTGAAAGCGAGGACGACTCCACAGCCAAGAATTATGATGAATGAGAGTGGTCACCAAGTCTGCAACATGATCCGGTTAGCAAATGAGCTCGGGCGCAACGGTGGGATCGCTGTATCCGCAAAAAAACGCCAGGGCACGCTGCGTGTCGATGCGAGCGACACGAGAAAGCCAAAAAGCGAAGCGGGCACCGGCAGCCAAATTGGAGAGGGGCTCTAATTTGCCGCCGCATCGGCCATCTCGCAACGGTCGACGGGATTGCCCGAGCGACCGTGGCAAACCGATTCCCGCACACCCCGGCACCCCCAGACCATTGCGCACTCGCCCGGCTGGGTACGGCATCTGGCCTGTTTGAAACATCGCTTGCGTGCAGCCTCAGATCCGTTTCCCGTAGCCGCCGCCTGCTGCGCCCGCAGGCTCGACGAAAACCGACCGTGGTGGGTGGCGCCAACTTGGCAGGCCGCGCGCACACGAAACACCAAGAGATCCGGGGAGCGAGGCGGCGGGAACAGCAAGGGGAGTAGCTATCCTAACAAGGGGGGAGGGTGCAGAGATGAAAAAGAAGCAGCAAACCTACTATTCGATGTGCGGATGATTCAGATCTATAGGCCGGGGGGGTATCTGAAAGAAAGTGATATTCTAAGAAGCTTGAGGGTGTCGGGCGCGTCGTCGTAAAAATAAGAAAGAAATGCACCCCCGTTGCGTCGGTTCCGGGAAACGCCGCTGTCTTTGTTTTCTTCTTTTTTTTAGGCGTGCGAGTCTAGGCCTGCTCGCGTCGGTCGTGTGTCGTACGTCGTCAGAAGTGTGGGGCGTCGTAGATGATCAACACGGACAGTCGTAGAGTCCAGGTTGATGTGTGGAAAGAGGAAATAGGGAAAAGCCGGACGGCAGCAAGGGAAGTTGGGTGGAAAGAGAATCGAAGGAATTACGGCGGGTAGTCGCTGGAAGGGGTATAAAGTCGCCCAAGTCTAAAAACCTGCCTCTAGAAACCCACACAATCCTCTTGGAAAGTTATAATTTTTTTGTCGTTCTTCTTTTATCGCTGTCTTTTTTCTTCTTTTTCTCCCTTCTTTCCTCCCTCAATTAGGTAGGGGCGCGGGCGTAATGGATGAGTGAGACGGGAGGGAAAAGATGGAACAAAAAGAAATGGTCGGGGAGAATGCGGCCTCGCCTTGCACAGCGGCTACAGCTTTTCTTGGGCCACGACGGGTTGCGACGGAGCTATGCGCGGCCCATCGTTGGCGCCGGCTGATGGGCTGTCGCACTGGCTGGAGGGCACAGCGGAGACGTTTTCCGTCTGTGGGCTGGGGAGGGCGGTTGCAGCGCAAGCTTGGTTGTCTGACAAGAATAATAAGGACAAAAAAAATGTGGCAGGCAATTGGGCGAATTGTGGTGATGAGAGAGGTGCGCGCCTCGTCGCTCCAGTCCAGGTCAAGTCTCTCCCGACACGCGCACTCCAGATCGACGGTCGGGCGGCACTCGAGAGGCTAGTACTGGATGGGGATTCGAGGGCGAGAGGGAGAGAAGCAGATAGGTAGGTTTGCGAGGTCGGGGTCGGGTATGCAGAGGCGACAGGAGCGTCGTCTTTAGCTAGCAGCGCGCCGCTAATAAAGTAACAACAGCTGGCGGGCTTGGGAGTTTGGGGGTGGGCGGTTTGAAAGAGGGGTCGATCCAGCTGGGTGGTGGTCTGTGTTTCTTCAACGTCCAATGTGGCTGGGTATTGCAGCTGGGCGGCCAGACCAGGCAGAGAGACACCAGACGCTAGCGGCGAGGGGGCCGGCTGGATCAGAGCCTGAACGCTGGGGCAACCAATTTCTGGGGTGTGGTTTTTCTGGAAATGTTTCTGTTTCTGCAGCGCCTCGCTGATTGGCCGCAAACTTTAGGTCGCTGCGGGTGATGCTGCCTATGTGTTGGTCGCCGAGGATCCTGACGGCTGGAGATGTTTGAATGACCTGACAAGGAATGCTGGAGGCGACGACTTCGCAGTTGGTCCTTGGGAGTGGGACACATCAAAGAGGAGCCAAGATGCGGAGGCGCGAAACAAGGCTGATCAAATTGAAAAAGAAAAAAATAAAATAAAAAAGGAAGATGGATGGCCCGATCAGAAAAGGGCAAAGACCGAGAGAGCCAGCCCACTGTGAGCTCGTCTTAGGCTGACCAGGTGAGGAGAACAAAGTGGATAAGATTCAGGCGAGGCCGCCTTGGACGACGGGCAGATATGGAGGTGGTGTCTCGTCAAGGTGTGTGTGCGCTGGGATGCCCTTCCAGCTGAGCCCGTCTCTCTCTCTCTCTCTCTCTCTCTCTCTCTCGCGTGCGCGTGCGCGTGCTCTCTCGCAGCTCTCCCCGCGATGCGATGATGCCGTCCGTGTGTTGGCTATTTCTTATTCTTGGTTCGCTACCAGCGAGCGAGTTTGTGCGTGTCCGCTTTCCCATGCCAAAAGCTTCAAGCCATCCCAGGGCGTCTGGCTAGCAGCGCGGGAAGGGAGGGTGCAATAAATGAATTATCCACCCGTCCCCACCCGACCCGTCTTTGCCTCCTTGATCTGGTCCACTGAGGGGCTGAGCTTGCCTTGCAGCAGGCTCAAAAGGGGTCACAAGGGGGTGAAGCCGCCAACTTTGAGGCCCTCTGAATGGCCCAAACCAAGGGCAAACTTTTCCCAGCCTGCCTCCAAGCCGCGATGCGCTTCGCTGCCCGCTCACACCCCAGTCGAATCGCATCATCGCAACTTTTATTGTTGTGCAGCCGGGATTCTACCTGGGCCTGTCTCTGCCGTTGGGCTTGAGATGTTTTACTGTCGAGAAGCTAAGCTTCGATTTTGAGTACATTAACCGGCTGTAGGTTTTTTTCTGGGCGAGCCAGAATGCGAGGGAGAAAAGCCATCGTGATCCGTCTGCCCCTCGCAGTGACGTCGGGTTTCGGTCCGCGAGCACCATAAGCAAGGCGCGCAAGCACCATGTCCTCCCACAGGCGAAGCCTCGGATATATTCGGCCATGTTGAAAAGGGCACTCTTCTATTAGGCCTGCCCATCTGCCTAACTTCATCGGCAGCTATCGCGGCTTTGGGCAGTTGGAGAGGCGACTCTATCCAGCAGCCTGGGCTCCACAAACGGGCGCGGCTCGTTCTATGAGATGGCCGTCGCTCCAGCCGGCTCACTCAGCAGGTCATCGTGCCTGGGGTTGAAACGGCAGTCGAGCCCAGCGATGGTCCCTGAAGGAGCCAGCGCCGGCGCAAAGTCTGATTGATTGTTGGCGAGGCGGGTGGGAGGGTCGGCCGACTTTAGTGTCCAGCCAGCTTTAGTGTCCAGCCAGCTTTAGTGTCCAGCCAGCTTTAGTGTCCAGCCAGCTCCCACCCAGCCCGTCGCGATGTCTGTCAACCTGCGGGACCGGCAAGGTTGTCTGCACTTCTTCGTGGAGCTCACCTCTGACTGAACACGGATCCCTTCGCCGCAACGCCGGTTCCCAGGCCGTTTGTTCGACAAGCGACGTGCATCGCGCACGGATACATGACCCCTCCCTCTCGAGCACGGTCCCGGATCGATCAATACGATACACAGTCTCGTTGCTTTCAAACCCACAAAATCCAAACCGTCTGGTCTTTGACCGGCCGGGCGTGGTCCACAGACAAGCAGGACGAGACCGGCCGATCTGGTCGGCGCAAGAGGTCGGCCTGGAGGGCCCATCGTCGAAGCACCCATCTGCAGAAACCGAGGGAGGGTGACCCCGGCACTTGCAGGAGGAAGGGCCCCCTATGATCTGCATCATGGTAACATGAACCCATCGAAGCGGCGTCTCTCGCGGCCGCTGATACGCTGGAGGAGACGCCGCGTCGCCGTTTGGTGCATATGCACCAGGCAGGAAAGGAGGCGACGTCCTTCGCTCCGTACGATATGCACAAGGGATATGTATACGTACGCCGTGCACACCAATCTCGTGTGCATACGGCTCTATCGATGCACAGGATGAGGAGACTGCTGCAGCAACGGCAGCCGCAACGGCAGCAGCAGACCCCAAGAGAGCCAGGCCCCGCGCCTTTGACAAGGTACTCCGCACAGGCTGCTGGTTGTACATACCATGTGCGGACTGCGCCCGACCAAACGCAGCACGTCGTAGCTGTCACTCCCTGGACCAAGAGCGCACAAGCACTGGCAGACGCTTGTGGTCCGATGAGGGGTGGGGCCGCCGAGGATTAACGACATCGAGATGGACGGTCGGCACCGGGATTTGCGAGCCACGAATCCATGCTATGGATGGACCGGATGGTAGGCAAAACTGGCTTTCCCACGCCGCTTGGTCATGGTAATGTCCACGACGGGCCTGCCTTTTAGCTGTCTCTCAAGACCACCCCTCAGGCTGACTGCCGCGTTCTGGCTGGCATGAGGCCGAAGGGGAAGGAACGAAAAAGGAGGACTCCGCGCGGTGCCTCAACACACACACACGCGTCACCCGCCTTTTTCTTTTTCGGGCCATCGTGCCAAGAAGAGAAGAGACACAAAGCATGTTTCCCGTAGGGTGTGCCGACGGCGGACGCATTGATGAGATGCAGAGCAGCGGGGTGGTGGGAGAGGCCATCGTTCTGCATGAAGCAAATGGAAAGCTGGCTTCATTTTATGTGCAGCACGCCGTGCAGACGAGGTGGTGGGAGTGCGGTTTGATCCCTCTGCGGTCCTTTTCTCCGACGGGCGGTCGACCTGCTTGTCTCCTCCTCCTTCCCCCGTCTCTTTCCAAGGTTGAGACATGCAGAGAGAAATGGCCGAAAGGAATTGAGCGTCTCCTCCTCCCTTGCGTCTCGCCAATCCATCTCAACAACGCGCGGACACCAATGCAATTCCAGAAATGTAAAAAAGAGCCCCCTCGGCCACAGCCAGTGTGAGTCGTTTCGTGAAGGCTAAAATGGAAGGGCTGGGCACCCCCGCCCAGCGCAGTCGTGCCACCACCGTGCGCCGAGAGCTTGCTGCGGGAAGCTGATCCTACCCCGATTCGTGCATCGCTGGCGGGTCCCCAGGGGGGCCGCGGCCCCAGACCAGAACAGATGGGTGGGAATCCCCGAGCCACCACCACCCACCGGAGCACCACCTGATATCGGGGTGCAGTTTTGCGACGCTTTTCTCGCTTTGCGCCAGCGCCGTCGCTTCTGTGCCCTTACCCCAGCCACTATTGTAACATATTTCAAAGAAAGAAAAAATGGAACCCAAGAAGAAAAAAAAAAGGGACCCGGAGTGAGGGAGAAAAAAAAGAAAGGGATACCCAACGGCCCTTTCCCTCGTGATTTACTCTTGCCGCTCGCTCGCCTTTCCTCCCTTCCCGCTAAGGTTGGAGCCTTACCCCGGATTCTCATCCGCGCCACTCGCGATCCAATTGGCCCCCCTCCGGGAATTCATAGACTCACGCCCCTAGCTTCCCGCTGGGGAGCTTGACAACCACTCACGTGCCCTCATTTCAACAAAGTGCTGCACAGCAAAAGGAGACAAGAAAAAGCAAATCTAAGGTTGGGGGATGGATGTCCGGGTGCGAAATCTGCCCCTTTCCTCGTGGTGCCCTGCAGTAGCTCGGCCATCTGGCTGAATTGGCTTCTGCAGGAGCAACGCATGCCACGATGTGCTGGAACGCCCGTCTCCATTCTATGACCTCCATGCGCGCATGGTATGGCAAACCAACCGTACGTGGTGTTCAAACCAGCCTTTCGCAGTAGGTACCTATAACGCACACGTTTTCGTACAAATTCTACCTAAGCGCCATGCGTTCCACAGGGTGCACGGATTCCTCTAACCAGGGATGGTGTCCAGGCTTCCCTTTCCAACCGTCGAAGGGGGAACCTCGCCCTTCTGGGCCTTCAGCTTCTCCTCAAACTTGGCAAACTCCTTCGCCGCGATCTCCTCCTCCGGATCCAGGATCTGGATCACTCCTTTGACTTCCTCAATCTATCGAGGCACGTGCTTGTCAGAACAGGAAACACGTGGACCGCGGAACATGCATGTCGCTGTGGCGTGTTCGTCGGGGCACGGGTGGTTACTTACATAATGCATGAGCATGCCCTCGATCCCGTTCTTGAGGGTGACGGTGCTCGAGTCGCACGTCCGGCAGGCGCCGCGAAGCTTCAGCAGGACATTTCCGTCCTCGAAGCCGCGGTACTCGATGTCGCCGCCGTCCTCCTGGATCGCGGGCCTGATGCGCGTCTCGAGCAGCTCCTTGATCATGCCCACGACCTCGCTGTCGTTCTCGTTGTAGCTGAGGCTGTCCTCCCCCCCGGCCGTCTCCTGCCCGTCCGAGGCCGCCCCTGCGCCGCCCTCACCCGCGGCCGCGCCGCGCCCGACGACGTTGACGATCTTTTGCCCGGACGTGATGGCCTCGGTGATGAGCGAGAAGACCTCGGGCCGGATGTGCGCCCAGTTGGCGTCGGGCGCCTTGGTCACGGTGATGAAGTCGACGCCGTAGAAGACCGAGGTGACGCCGTCGACGTTCATGAGCTGCGCCGCCAGCGGCGACGGGTAAGGGGGAGCGATGGTCGAGCGCGGGTTCAGGTACTCGATGAAGGGCGTCGAGATCTCCTCGGGGAGGATCCGGTGGTTCGGCAGGAACTTGAGCGCGTCCGGGTTCGGCGTCGTCTCGTTCTGGATGAAGATAGTCCGCCGCCCGCCGCCCGCGCCGCTCAGCACCCCCCAGGGCTGGTGGTGGTGGTGCGCGGGCCGTATCCTGGGTCTTTGCGACGACGGCGCAAAAGCGGACGTCCTTGCGCCGGTGTGCGCGGCGCGCCTGCTGGCGACATCGCGGAGGATAGAGAGACCGGCGGTCCTGGCTGGCCGCGGGCGGGACAGGACCAGGGCGGAGGTCCGCAGGAGCTTGTTCGTCATGGCGACGAGGGGCTCGTGGCTGGGGTCTAGTCGATAGGAATTGTGACAAAACGGCGCGTGAGGTAGGTATTCTAGACGAGGCTGTGGCACATTGCCGGACGAGAATAGTACAGAATTGGATCGTAAGCAGTAGGTTGGTGGTTTGGATAAGTCTCGATTCGCCGCCGATGGACGAGATCTCCGACCGAGCCGACGGCGAAGAAAAAAAGCCAACGGGCGAATGGCGATGAAGGAATTTGCGTCATATTCCCGAGTGACAAGCCTCCGGCCCCACAAGGCCCCGCTCCGCCCGCCAGTGGTCTGTGTTCGCATGAAGATTGGCGGGCAAGCACCAACTTTTTTTTTTTTTTTTTTTTTTTATCTCCCGATGATCAGGTCCGCCGTCATCCGACACCCGATACCGGCTGAATTTTCTGATTGGCAACTCAAATCTCCAGTCGCTTGCTAGCTTTGCGGCTCAGAACGACGTCAAGTCGTACGCATATCACACTCGCTCCCCCCGCCCGCCGCCGCAGCGAATTGCCTACCCACCTTTGCCGTCGCGCGACCGCCAATCATGTCCGTGTCCCCGACCAACGGCATCTCCAAGTTGACCGTCGAGGACAGCGAGCTCAACGGCGGCGCTGATGCTGTTGCTGCTGCTGCCGCCGTCGCTGCCGCCGCGGGGAGCGACGCCGCAAACAACAATGCCGGTGGGGCAGGCAGCCCTCAGACCGCGTCTGCCGATGCCGCGACGCGCCCGAGGGGATTTCGCGGTACCAAGAGCCTCTGCGGCGTCTGCCAGAAGCGTGAGAGCAGTTACAAGTGTCCGCACTGCACTATTGCCTAGTGAGTTGTTCTGCAACGCGACCCATCCTGCGCTATTTTTTTTTTTCTTCTTCTCCGAGGTCTCCAACCCTCCCTGGTCTACCTAGGCGTCAGCCTGGGCTGACAAAACGTCGCTCTCCAGCTGTTCCGTGGCCTGCTCGCACGTCCACCGCGTAATCCACCCGGCCGACTCGCTACCCCCAAAACCGCCACAGCCGGCACGGTCCGGCGGCGCGCAGCCCCCGAGGCCCCCAAAGCAGCAACCACAGCAGCCGCCTCACCCATTCAGCGTGCTCGACGACTCCCCCGAACTGAGGCGCCTCTTCAAGAAGTACCCCGGCTTGCCCGCTGCCCTCGAGGCGATTCACGAGGCCACGCTCCCCCCGAAGAATGCCCCAACCGGTATCCACGCAATGATCGACGCCACCCGCACGAAGCAGGAGGTCTGGTCGCCCGACGTGGGCTTGCGCCGCGGTCGCGCCGCGCTGCGCAAGGCGAGGATGAACCCGGGCGAGGACGGCGACGGCGTCCGGGAGTACTGCGATCTCGTCCGCTACCTGCTGTCGCGATCCGACAGCGACGGCAAGGTGAACGACATGGTGCAACACGAGGTCGCTCAAGGCGAGGTCAAGCTCATCCGGAGTCTGCAACAGCAGGAATGGGCCGACTAGCAAAACCTTACCTACCTATAGCTACGAGCAGCTCTATGAGCAGCTCCACGAACGTCTCTTGGCCACAACAATTCGCAACCAAAATATGGCCACTACGAAAATGTCATCGCAGCTACCCAAGGCGATGATTGGTCGGCCCAAGGATGTGGCCGACAACCAGCGCAAGGCACAAGCGCGCACACGATTCATGCACGACTCACGAGAACTTCGGTTGAAAAATGTGAAGGATATTAATGTATTAAGTGTAGGTTTTCCAGCGAGACGTGAGCGCCCGACCCTTCGCTCGTCTGGGGCGCAGAAGCAGCTAACGCTTGAACCTAGAGAAAAATCCAACCTTGGAAGGCTTGGATAGCTCCGGCGCCTCATCAATGGCGCCGTTGATGGCTGCCTCCTTCTCTCCACGGCTATGTTTAGAGTCCTTACCCCCAAACTTGCCGCGGAGGGTCCATATTGAGGTCGGTCGCTTGAGGAGCGGCACGGTCCTGGCCCTTTGGATCGGCTTGGTCTCGTCACTCTGTGTCCAGTCGACGCGGTGCTCGGCGGCGTCCTGCGAGGGATAGTACTTGGGTGGCGGAGAGTCCTCGCGGCAGCCCGGCGAGGCGGGAGGCATAGGCAGCGCATGGCGGTTATCGCCCGAATCCTTCTCCCGACACTCCAAGAAATCACCCGTGCTACTCCTCCTGTTCTTCTGGTTCTGTTGGCTGTGTTGGTGACGGTCCGCGCCTCCGCCTAGGCCGCCCGTGAAGGTGTGGCGGTGGTGCTGGTGCTGCTGGGCGGCCTGCTCCCTGCCCTCCTCCATCTCGGCGGCCTCCTCGAGGATGCGCGTGCGCTGGAACTGGTTGCGCTCGTGCAGCTGCTCGCGCCTGCTCTGCGCGCGCCGCAGCGCCTTGGTCTGCTCGGCCGGCGCGGCGTTGGGGTCGACGTGGTCGCCCTCGAGGTGGAACTTGAGCGCGTTGCGGGACAGCTTGTGCGCCAGCCCGCCGCCGCCGCCGCTCATGTTGGTCGCGGTCGTCGTCAGCGCGAACTGCGCCGCCGCCTCGCGCGGTACGTACGGCCCGCCGCTCGCCTCTTCCGGGTGCGGCGGCTGCTCCCTGAGGCCCGCCCTCGACGTTTTCCTCTTGGCCTTGTCCAGGATCGACATGGACTTCCTGATGACGAGGCCGCGGGAGGGCGAGGCCGAGGACGACAGCTCCTTGCTGGCCGGCGACATGGGCGACTTGGCGGCCGCTGCCGCGGCGGCGGCCTCGGCCTTGGCGGCGCGCTTCTTGCGCTCGGCGTAGGCCTTTTGGTCGGCGAGCACGAGGTACAGGCGGCGCGACAGCTCGTCCGGGTCTACGGGTGCCCCGGGACCCGGGCGGCCCCGCTGCGGCTTGCCCGGCCTGAGCGGCTGGCGGGTGCTGCCGCCGGGGCCCAGCGGCCTGCCTTTTGTGTTGTAGTTCATGGTTTGGTTGTGCACGCGCATCTCACGCGCACAAGTACTGGAGTCTCCTGGACTGAGATGGTCGCACGACAGGCTTCGGCTTTCAGCCTAGAGTTACACCACAGGATACGCGGGGTGAAGGCTCCGGAGCACAAGATCGTATGGCCTGTGTAGGTTCAGGCAGGCTCGTCGTGGAACAAGAGCTGTAGGTTCGACAGGCAGTCTGCTGTGGCGAGCTGAGGAAATAAAAAAATAAAAAAAAAGAACGCTCGAGTTGTAGGGCGGCAGGACCGATAGTGAAGGCGGCCGTGTGAAGAGACGAAACAAAGGAATGTTTCCTTTGTTTAAAGGTTCGGAAGAGCAGCAGGGCCTGTCTCGGACAAAGGACGGCGTCTTACCGGTTTCGGAGATGGGTGGCAGACATGGAGGGAGGCATAGGGATGATGTGTGTGCGTAGTCGTGTGTGTGTGGGAGTCGAGGAAACAAAGCGCAAAGTCAGGAAACGGCACCCGAACGCCTTTTCAACCCTGGCCCGGAGAGTTCCCGGCACGAAATCGGAAGAGGCTCGCAGGGGGACCGCGTTTTTTCCAGGCTTTGTTTTTTGTTCCCCCAACCCAAAAAAAAAAAAAAAAAGAGGGAAAGTAGAAACGAACAAGGACAACAAGCGAGAAATAAAAACGCATGTGGGTAAAAGAAGTGGAAGCAGCCGGCAAAAGATCGCAAGGGTGGTGGATCAACGATTCCAAGACGAAGACCGAACCAGCCTAGGGGCCCGGGGCAGGGGTTAGGCTGGACTGATCGGTTCGGGTGTGTGGAGATGGGTGATGACGGGGGGCCGAGGTGAGAGGAGGGTAGCAGCAGAAAGGGAACTGCAACGAACTGCCAAGTAGGAGAGGAGGGCTGGATCGGGATGGGTCCATGTGAGCACCGACGGCACCACCTCATCGCGCCCTGCAGAAACCACGTCGAAGGAGAAAGAAGAAGGGTAAACAGTGGCTTGCGTTTCTGCCGCAGAGCTGTAAACTTGTCTGGTTGCCCGCCCCGGCCAAGGTTCGAAGCGGTTGCAGGCCGGGTAAAGTGAAAAGCAATGTGCGGAGTAGAGTGATGCGACGCCCGGGTCTCGGGAGCCCGTGTTTTGGCACTGGCACCTTCCAGAGAAGCGGGAGGTGGCTGCACGGTTGCTATGATGCGTTCATGTGGGCTTTGTGGCTCCAGGGACCACAACCGTGCAGTCTGCGTGTGTTAAGATAATGCCGCAACTTAACTTTTTTTCTTCTTTTTCTTCATCTTCCCCTCCTGCGCTGTTCCCTATCAACAATGGGTTTCTCCAAACAGCACCGGCTTGGCCTTCCTCATCCCGATTATTTCTGGGCTGCGAATCTGGGATGACCCCGATTCTGGCGACGAACGGTATTTGCAGGGACACAGGGGCAAGCGCCAAACCGACAAAGAAAAACAGGAGGGCGCGCGAACAGAATTGGAAGGGGAAAATGGACACTTGACCCCGAGTACAGCACCAGCCAATAAATTGCGTGCACTAACACCCGCCCCAGACTCAATTCCAGATGGAGGTGGAGGGACAGGGGTGATGAGATGCGCGGACAGGGGTAGTGGACGGTTCTGCCCCGCCGCCCATGGAGGCAAAACAATTGAAAAAATGGCGGGCAAAGCTTGGAAGGGGGCGGTCACGCTACACAAGGTTTGTTGGCTGTCAAAAAAAAAAAAAAAAAATTAAGCTCATCCCTCGATCTCGGAGCGTCGCGCTTGGCTCTGCCCGGGAAGCCGTCCGAGCAAAGCGCCGGGCGTCAATTCGAGATGACGACAACAGATGAATGGAAAATATGAGAAGCGACCGCAGCGAACAAAACAAAGAAATCGGAAGAGCGATCAGACCAAAAACGAGGCGGCAATGTCCGCTCGGCAACTCGTGACTCTCCAGGGATCCCCCTCCTGACCTGATCTCCTCTTCTCGATCCACCGCCCAACCAGCAGGTTTTCTTTCCCCAGCTCCCCTGGTCGTACTGTGGGGTCCGGCCAATGAAAGGGCCGGCTGGCTGGGCAAGGGTCGCTGCAGTGGAGGGTGACGTGCGTCCGTGCTAGCGATGGCGCCGTTGGGTGGACACTAGCTCGCCCACGACAAAAAAAAACGAGACTGCAATCTGTGCCTCCTGTCGGGTAGTACATTGACCGTGATGAACAACGTTGAGAAAACCGCGACTATACATCTTTTCACATTGAAAAAGACGTGATATTATACTTTACGACTGCTGGTAATATATAGCCAGGTTGAATCTTTTATTTCCCATTTGTCTTTCTGGAAATACAAAGGGAAAACACTTGGGGCCAAAGTCACTTTGTTTCGCAGTCTCGTTTATTTTGTTGTGGGGGAGACGAGGGCTGGCCGTTGGGAAGCGCCGGATTGACGGCTGCTGATTCTGGCCGTGGCATTCTTCCTTGCCTATTCGAGCAGCAGCATTCTTCCGGCCTTGCTGCGATGGAGCCACGCTGTGTTTAGACTTGAGCTGGGCGGCCCCGTCGACAATGGGCCTTGAACCCACTATGGCACCATCGATGCTCCAGCGCGGGCGGCACAGAGACACAACAGCATGCATAGGACCATGCCGACATCTATGCTGCTTTATCCGCAGATAAGCAGGCCCGGGCCGGTCTGTAATGTAGAATATTATGTATGATGTGTCCAGCCGTGCCAGCAGAACAGCAAGGGGTGCGCTCCTGGCTGTTGTGCTTGGTAGCATTGGCTGGGTCTGAGAAAGAAGCGCCGACCAACCAAACCACCACTCGAAACCACTGAAACCATTGGAACCAACCAGGCTCTGCACTCTGCCTCCATCGGTTAGGCACGCCAATTAGACGGGGCGCGCAGCAGATCGACAAATGCAGTTCATAAATACGCATGGCTTCGATTCGGGCCAGCACACAAGAGAATAAATGACGGAACGATACAACTCTGTCGGTTAGCGTCATGGTCGAATACGCGGTCGGGTGGCATGCATGCAAAAAGCAATATTTACGCGCAGCAAAATTCTCGTATTCAGGTCCAGTTCTGCCACTCCAAGTTTCTATGCAAGCCCGTCTAGACGCCTTTCCAGCCACTCAACGCGCATGTGACATCTGCGGTGGCGCTTTTGCTCTTTGCGGCTGGGTGTCATGGATCCGCGAACCTCGACAGCCGTCAGGTGACCTCATGGGAACATCCTTGGAGCTCCAACAACCAAGATCCTTCTTGCTTCCATCATCATTCTTCCTTTCTGCTTCTATTCCTTTTATCTATCATCCTTCCTTCTTTGCCCTGCGTGGCCCACTCCCATCTCCGCGGCGGCATCTCCGGGCCCCAGCCTAGGAAAAACGAACACCCCCTCGATGGCTCGCTCGGAACCAGACCGCTAACAATCGAATATTACAAAGATCCGATAGTAGGAACCCAAGGCAAACTGTCATTCAGCGTGGCTTTCCCACCATCGCCTCGCGCACGTGCAGGCCCGCGAGCTACGCGCTTCAACTCACCCAGTCTGCTCCGCGGCTAGCTATTATTATTCCCTGAATACGTAGAAGCATCGGAAGTAGCCCGCCAACACACCCGAGTCAGTCCCTTACAGCTCTTGCGGCAAGCTTGACCCCTCCTCCCAGCTAGCTGGCTAGCCATTAGGTTCGTGAGTTTGACCTCGCGTTCCGTGCCTTGTCCGGTCCGATCAACAGATTGAGAGAGTCAGGGCAGAGGGGTAACAACGATAGACCCGGTAGGTTCCGCCGGGCCATCCCCCGGACCGAGCCTGTCACCGGGCGACGTGGAAGCTCGAGAGAAGCTGGGAAAGAAAAACAACGATAATAATAATGATACCACCCAAGTACCCACTCGGTGGATGCAAAGGCTGCGGTATCACGGAGACCGAGGCCGAGCCGGGCACAGCCGGGGATAAGGGAAGGGATAAAGGAAGGAATATCCCCCCTCCCCCACTCACTGTTTGTTCCGAGCTCCCTCCCAACCCGTCGGATGGCGGTGTGGTTTATCGGAGCGCGACGGAAGAGAGAGGTGTGGGTCATGTGAGATAGCCTCATCTGTACGCCCGTGCCGTCCCCTTGCTTGCACCTCGACCGAAAGCGGCCTGGGTTGCAAGGCCCCGGGCGGCGGGGTGTGATGGATGGGAGATCGCTCGGTGACACGGAAGGCCGAACGCAGGGGGGCCGGACAGGACGACCTGGGGGAGAAATTTGTTTCGCCTCCCCCGCCCTTTTTCGCGCTATTGTTGGAATCCGAGCATTCGCGCAGGGAGAAAACTGGTGATATGGACACCCCGGGCACGCCACGCGCTTGAAAAAAAACCAGCAGCCTTTTGTCACGTCCGATTTGGGAAGCAGGACGGAATGTGAACGTGATGGGTGGCCGCCGCGGTGGCACGAATCAATCTATTGCCACAGGTGTGATGTTTCAAAACGGCGCGCTTCATCTGCGGCTGCCCGAAGCACAAGCCTCATTTCGCCCTGCGGCAAAGAGGAAAGAATAAAATAAAAATAAAAATAAAAGTAAAAGAGGTAAAAAAGAATGGAGGCTCGGAGTCTGCGCGCTGATGTTTGCGGGGAGAGCTGGGGTGCGGGCGGCGACAGCAACGTCTGGGGCGGCACGTTTGGCTGCACGGTGGCTTGCCTTGGTGGCACGACGGATTACCCGTGTTTTGAGATGGTACCAGGGCGCGACGGCACCTCCGCGATAGCCTCCTTGACAGTGGCGGGCGCCCCTCCCGCCTCTGGCTCGGCGGGTTTCTCACGCTCGGCTGACTGTGCATATGCGAGATCTCGCTGTGGGTAAGAGTCTCGCGGGGGTCTGTTTGACCGCGTTACATCGAGGCGAAAGAGCGGGAAAGGCGAGCGGTGACTTTGCAAGCACCAGGCAATAATACCAGGCACCAATATCGCAGCGACAATGCCGGGACGTGATACACGCCCGCACTGGCCGCTTCTTCCTCCCCCTTCAAAACAGAAAGCAGCTCGGCTGGCCGATGGATCCCTAGGTCCTGGGCTGGCGGCGACTCCATTCCGCACTCGCGCCGCCACTTCGTCTCCCTTGCGCTCGCTGCGTTCCTTGGGCGCTGTTATAACATCACGTTGCGTCGCTGTCTGACCCGCCTGAGGTTGGATTCCCACAGCCGGATTCGCACACCGCACACATTTCACATTGAAACATCAATCTTCCGCGGCGCGGAGCTCACAACCGATGTGGGTTCATCTTCGGTAACTTTGCCACGTGCAGCACCATCCAACAGCTCTGACTCGAGCTACCGACCCGGCGGGCAAGCTCCCAGCAACCGCCAGAGCAACGACGCCAGCGCGACCCAGCGCTAGCCAGCGCCAGCAGCGAGGTGTGCGCACACACACGAGCGGAGACCCAGACAAGCATCTGATTGCGCAGCACCACCACCAGCACCCGCAGGCTTGACTGGGGTCCTCGTCCCCCCTCCCCGCGACCCCCCATTGTCACACGCGCCCAGCCCAGGCGCCGCGGTATCGCTTCGTCGTCCTGCGGCTTGCTCGAGCCTGCAGACACATCACCGCAATCCCCGAAGTTTGCGCTGCAGCCTTGACCCTGCTGCCCGTGCCTCGCTCGCGCTGCTGCGCCGTCAAACCGCAGCGGCCAGCCCACCCGGACAGAAGAAAAAAAAAAAAAAACCGAACCGGCAAAATACCTGTCGGGGACCTGCCGTTTCTCCCTCGCCCCGCCACCGCACCGCGACTAGTAGCCCGGCCTTCACCAAAACACCGCAAGCGCTGCGCCTACCGCCCACCAAGCTCAAGCCTAGACACGCAGGAAAACCCCCAAAGCCGCCGATCGGGGGACGTGGGGAAGAGGCAAGGGCTCCGGGCGAACTAGAAGTCGAGGCCACCACCCCCATGTAAGTTCTCCTGACAACTTCCCCGGCTAAGATGTGCTGTCCTGCCTGCGCCGGCTTGTGTCGTTTGTGATGGCCGCGCCCCTTCTGGGCGCTGGACGCTAAGTGGCTTTTTCCCGTCTTGGGCGAGCACCATTGGCTGGTGTTCTGCTCGGATCGTTCGCCGACGACCTCTGTGCTCCTGCGGGAGACATGTTTGGTGGCGTCTGGTCATTTTGTTTGTCTAGCAAACGCTCAAGGTCCCCCCCTTCGTTGCATCTTGTTGGCGTCCTTTTTTTTCTTTTTCTTGTCTGCAGAGACAGCTGGCTTGCACGCCGTCTCTCTCTCTCTCGTTCTCTCCATACTACCGGGTTGTCTTGCCATCACCTGTCTCCTCTGTCTTGATATCCGGCGCAGGCGACGGACAGCATCGACAGCCCACTCTTGAGTCGGGCACACACAGCACAGGCCACGCGCCATTACGGAGCTGCCCCTCTTTGTGAATTGATCTAATGGCGTCCAAATTGCGAGGGCAGCGAACCCACAGCCTCCCAGACGATCCCGCCTCGCAGCCTCCGCCATCGCGCAGGTCCGGCAGGCGCTCGTCCTCCTCCTCCAGGCACGGCTCCAGGTCCGGGTCCAAGTCAAAGCCGACCTCGCCGCTGCCGTCGCCGACCGCCCGCCCACCGTCCGCCACCGCCAGCGATTCCCAGCATTTGGGCTCGTCGAGGCCCGGGCCCGACCGCTCGTTCCTCGTGCTCGATGACCCCCCGCCGCCGCGCGCCCCCCGCCACGACCGAGACTCGATAGTGACCATCGCCGAGGACCCCTTCTTGCGGCGCTACGCGGAACCTCCGGGAGACCCGCACGGCCCCTCGCCGCCCAGCAGCGCCGCCGACGCCAGCGCCTGGCCGCCTCCTCGCCGCGACTCCCTGACGCTGAACACGGCAGCTGCAGCCGCCGTTGACAACGAGGCTGCCGTTCCTAGCAACTGCACCAACAAACCCAACGCGAGCGCCCACGGAGCCGGCCCAATGGACTCGGTCAACATCGCCGTCATCGGCGCCAAGGGTGTCGGCAAGTCGGCCTTCATCCAGCGGGCGCTGAGCCAGACGCGGCCGCTGCCGTCCAACATCATGCCCGTCCGCCTCAAGGCCGAGGGCGGCATGACCCTCTTCGTGACGCTAATTGAGCTCGACCTCGAGGACTTCGACGACACCCCCGGCGACCAGCCAATCCGTTGGCCAACGCACCTCGGCGGCCATGCAGTGGCTCTGCCGAAGCCTCACTGTGCCCTCGTCCTGTACGACGTGACGAGCATGGATAGCCTAAGATCGCTACCGCAAATAATGGGTACGTCTGGTAGCGAAAAGAACTCACATCCTCCCTTGGAAGCAAGAGAAGGAAGAAGTGGAAAAGAGAAGGCGCGGTTGTCGTTGCAGTGCTGTGTGATCGAATCTGGTGTGCTTTGGTGGTGGTGGTGCTGCCGCTGCTGCGACCGCTGCTGTGCTCGTATTTTCTTTTTCAATTGTGCTGCGGCTTCCCTATTCTTCCCTTCTCTTGCTGGCCAGTCTCCCCGCCCAGAGCTCTCGCCCCGAATGCGCTTGGCGCGATCTAACGATGCGACTCGCTGGCAGGTGCATTGGAGATGAGCAACCTCCCGACGATTCTCGTGGCCACCAAGTGCGATAACCCGGAAAGCGCGCGCCGGGTCAACATAGACGCCATCCCGCGGCACTTCCCCGGCGTTTTGAACCTTATGACCTCAGCAAACGTGCCCAGCACGGCAAGAGAATCGCTCAACGCCATAATCAAGGCCTCGCTCGCCGCCAAGAGAGGTAAGTCGAGTCGCTCCGGAGGTGTGCACCATTTTGTGCTGGCCCCTCGCGCGCCTGGGCTGTCGGTTGGTTGCGTCCCGGTGGGATGGGTCGATAATCCAATGCTGGTTCCCGGGGTTTCCGCGAGGGTTTTCCGCGAGGCGGTGCGTTTGTTGTTGGTCCCAAAATTGGGTCCCCGTCTCCACGCGGAAGTAACAGCTGAACCCGGGGTCTGAGGCGGAACGAGAGGGTCCTCGAGCCGCTGATCAGGCCTCGACCGCCCCCCTCAACTCTACCCCGGGAGCCCGCGTGGCCCAGCCAAGCAGGCCTACATCCCTTGTTTTTGCTTTCCGGCCGTGCTGACAAACAATCCACAATCAATTGAACCACAGGCGGTGATAAACCAGAAGCCACCATCTCACGAAGGCGAGCAGCCTCCTCGGCCGCGCACCTCGAGGCTCCCGACTACATCAACGGCCGGCCCCTCAGCCAACACTCCAAGCACAGCCGGGCGAGCTCCGATTTGTCCCTGCTGCGCGGCGTGCCCCCACCTGGTGCCAGCGACGGCTATCGGGGCCAATCCAGGTCCCGATCCCCGAGGATGGACTACCCCACCACACCACAGACTAGCTCTTCGGCCTTTGGCGGCGGGGCGGATGCCCCCGACGACGGCGGCGGTCTTACCGTTTCCAGCATGCTGCGCACCCACGGTGGCGTCCGGCTGGACACGGGCCGCGACACCTTCCTCGACGACTCGGAAGCCGAGTCGTACCGCCAGTCGGACGACATCCCCATCCTGCAACGCAACGACGAGAACTTCCCCGAGCAGCCCTCCAGGCCCATGGGCGTGAGCTTCGACGACCTTGTCGACCGCCTGCTAGCCCCACGCATGACGAGGGCCGACAACCAATTCGCCGACATCTTCCTCTGTCTCTACCGCAAGTTCGCGCCCCCGAACGTCCTCTTCTCCGCCGTCCTCACGCGACTAGAAATTGGGAGGGATAAGAAGGAAAAGAAGGATGGCCTCTATCTCGTCGCGATCCAGTCGCAGCTGCGCATCGTCGAGGTCGTCGCCCGCTGGGTGCAGTTGTACCCAGGAGACTTCGCCCGGTCCGCCACAAGGCGGCGCCTCGTGGATCTGGTCGGTCACCTCTCGATTGAGCCTATATTCACGGCTGCGGCCCACCAGATGCGCTGGTATCTGGACCGCCGCATCGTTGAGGACGATGACACAGGATGGGCCGAGTCGGATGAGGTGGACGAGGACCCGACCACTATACCCCAGGACCGGCGGCCCAGCGGCGTCGTGGACAGGGTCTCCGGGCGGACCAGTGGGATCAACGACAGCATGTCGTCGCTGCAGATCGAGGATGAGAGGGGCGGCAGATTCGACGGGCGGCAATCTGCACAGTTCCAGTACCATTCCATCGAGGACTACGTACGGGAGGCGGCGACCATGTCACCAACGTCGACGCTGCCGCTTAACAAGATTCGCTACCACATCTTTCTGGACAAGAACACGGACGACATCGCCGACGAGATGACTCGCATAGACTGGATCATGTTCTCGTCGATTGGTATCCGCGACCTGGTCCGGGACGTCAGCCTGGCGACGGAGGAGAAAGAGCGGTGTCGCAGCCTGCAGAACGTGAGCAGGATGATCAGCCACTTCAACCACCTAGCGCGCTGGGTGGCCAACATGATCCTAATCCGCGACAAGCCCAAACACCGGGTGCTAGTCCTCGAGAAGTTTGTGCAAATCGCGGCCAAGCTGCGTGTGCTGAACAACTACAACGGCCTTGCAGCAGTGCTGGCGGGTCTCAACAGCACGTCCATATACCGGCTCTCGCAGACGTGGTCGTTACTGAGCTTGGACTCTGAAAAGCGGTTCAAGTCTCTGTCCAAGCTGATGGCGACCGAGATGAGCCATGCGCGGTACAGGCTCGCGTGGGAGAACTCGCCCATGCCCAAGATCCCCTACATACCGCTACACCGGCGCGACCTGGTCTCGGCTGAGATGGGCAGCCGGACCTTTGTGGGTCCTTCGGGCGACAGGATCAACTGGAAGAAGTTTGAAGTTCTGGGTGAGGTGATGCTGCCGCTCATGAGGAGCCAGGGCACACCGTACCCGAACCTGAAGAAGGACGACGGGAGCAGAGAGCTGATTCTGGACTGCAAGATGCCCATCGATGAAGATGTACGTCTTGCCCCTTTCCGATATAAACCCAGGCTGTGGGCTAACCCACATATCTACAGGACATATATCAGCGCAGTGTGCAAGTCGAGAGCGCTTCGGGCCAGGGCGAGTCGAGCAGGAGAAGATTCCCATGGTTGAGCTGAATGGGTAATGAACGATATCTTCAGGATTCACGTAGGCCATGAATTATGGAATTGGGTTTCTGGGAAAGGGTTTGAAGTCCACGCCGCCAAGCTGGCGACTGGCGCCTGGTCTTCCGGTCCCCTTTTTCTGTTTACTATACCTGGCTCGGGCGCATTCTGGCGGGATTCTTTCTCGGTGTTTTCTTGTTTCTCCCCTTTTTTTTTTTTTACCCATGCGATGCTTCGAGGCGTAAGCACATCCATCCACACATGCTTTCCAGTTTTTATTGGATCCGAGGAAAAACAAATGGATGCGGGAGTTTCACTATAATTCCCCCGGCGATCTTAGATTTTCTTGTTTACTTACTACCTCTTCACCCACCATGTATTGGCGCGAAACCCCCCCCCCCTCGCAAGAAATCGAGGCCGCCAACTAATACCCCTCTCTCAATCATCGATTATTCCACATTCCTGCTGCATGCGTCATTCTCCGCTGTTGTGCACCCCAGTCATGAAGCAGGGGAGTTTTGGAATGTAAGCTTTGGGCATTGCGCCATACCCAAAATGGGGTGTTCCTTCCCAAAGAGCACACCACCAGATCGGGCAGGTCCGCCCCATCTGCCTTTGGTGATGGCCACATCATTGGAGAGCACGAGCAGGATTTTCTCCACCGGGCACAGCCGATTCTTCCCCGTCCTGTGCATCTGGTTTGGTTAGGTCAGACCTCTGGATGGTCAGGTCAGCACCACCTACTACTACCCGCCGCCGGGCGTTCAAAGGCGAGCTCGCTCTTAGTTCCTACCGCGGCCCCCTGAGGGTTGCATGCTTCACCTTTCTGTTTGCACTCTCGGAGAGGATATGGCCCATTATACTCGTCTTTGCCGTCTCAAAAGCAACCCGAGCTTTCCAATGTCTGATTCTCACGGTGTCTGGGCCGCGGCGGGTTCTGCCTTCCTCAAAATCTCGGATCACACACTCGTCGTCGCCAGCGTCGATCGCGGAACAAGGTCAGCTCTGTGCCATGAGAGAGGCACAGGTGCGCATGTGCACCATCGAGCTCGCCCTTCGGGATATCCCCGGCAAGCTGCGCCTCGAAAGCAGCCTCACGCTGGCGTTGCCCGATAGCTGGAACCAAGAAGTTACTGCTGATAGCCTCGCTATAGCAGCCGTGGCGGGGGACCTGTGGGTGGAGCGGGCAAGCCCTTGCCACCTCGGCGTTCAAGTCACTATAAGCGGCGGCACTTTGGCGGAGGAGGCTAGATCCGAGGGACGGATTGTTGAGGCCATCAGGCGTTGCTCTGTAAGCCTTTGGGCCCCGCGACGATTCCAATCCCCTTGCCCCTGGCGACGGCGCTAATTATGAGAGAGAATATATAGGCCTGGGAATTGCTTGGTATCCAGCTCAGTCGGAGCCAGAGACCGTCTCAAGAAACTGACGGGGACCTGCAAGCCCCTGGGGCTCTCTTCTACATCAACCACAAATCGAAAGCCTCTGGGCACCTCTCGTGCCACTACACCGCGCGAGCTCAGCTCCGACAGCTCGAATGCAAGTTCGACTTCGACTTTGCCGCCCCTGAGACACCCAAGGCCAGGCGAACAGCTCCGGCGCCACGTCATCGGCCGAAGAAACGCCCCAACTCCGCGCGGGTTGCTCGCTCTATGACCAGGGACCTGGAAGAAGAGAGCGTGCGGTTTGGCTTGCAACCTCGTCAACCAGAGCTTCCGACAGCTACAGTAGATCGAAGTATGAGAACCCTCACCAGAGCATCGCTCTATACTCTGCTCGGCATCAAGAAAAGAACGCCCCGGGTCACCATGCTGCGGCCTTTCCAGTCTTCGACTTTGCTCGATATTGCGCCTGCGGTGTGGAACATGTGGTATCTCCAGGTTCGATCCTCGCCAAGTCGCCTTCCCTTATACATGCTGGATATTAGGTCTGACATGATAGCCATAGTCGATCATCGATTGTGTCCCTTCTCTCCAACGCATTAGCTCAGTTCTGGGGCGCCTGGCGACCGATGCCCAATCGCCGAGTCTGAGACATAGGGTTGGACAACTGGGCAAGCCGGGCCCCCAAGGGGAGGGACAATACAATGAGCCTGATCGTCAGCTCGCGGCCACATCAGACACTAGCGCACCCATCACTGACCTTACAGACCGCATTGGACAAAAGCTGTGGCCAATCCTTCAAAGCGGTATTTCATTCAAAAAGACACCTCGATCTCTCGCCTCGCCTAACACGATCACGCTCGAACCCGAAGGCCCAAGACCTGAACACCTTGACGAGGGGAACCTGAGCGAAGCGTCTGTTGATGACTACCGGGACCAGGAGGCCGATTTTGACGATCACGAGATACATCACAGCTGGCAAGACGGCGAGGAGCCAAGTCAGCCCGATAACGTCGACGAGGGTGAATCGCAGTGGTATCCCGGGGGCCCCATAGAGGCTGGTGGCTCTATATGGGAGCCAGGGAGCCACCTGTACTATCACGAGCAGAACCGAGACGCTGTGGAGGTAAGTTACTCGCCGGTGCTTTTGTTTTCGCTATGGGTGTGCTAAGTGAAGTAAACGCAGCAGATCAACTGGATTCATGGCGAGGTCGCAAATGAAGAGGACCTGCCTGGCGAGCTTGGCGACCTCGGTTCATGGCGCGCCAGTTGGTTTGCAGAGGAATTGCCGGCACTATGAGCCAGGGTTGGCTGAGTGCGGTGAAGACCAGGACGGCTGGCCTGGAGAAGAGTTGAAAACCAAGCCGAGGTCCGACGGTCCAGGCGAGGTCACTTAGAGGATGGAGCCTGGTTGGCTTCAAGGTGGCAAATGTTGACAGCGAGCGAGGGGGTACGATATCTACTTGAATCGCGAAGTGGCGGACATCTTGGTGTTCTATTGGATTTGCTTTACATCAAGCCCCGAGAGTGGGTTGGCTCAACATTTGGCTATTATGTTCTTTATAACTCCTATCCTAAGTGGACAGCTAGTTCGGCGTCTGGCTATGTATGTTGCTGGATATAGACACACAGTTGACTCCCAGGTGAGTCTCCTGGATATAACGTCACGTTTAATCGAGAATCTCGATCGTGGATACAGGGTGCAGTTTCTCACGCGGATGGGCAAGAAATGACGTGAGGGAAGGATATAAATCTCAATTGAACAACTGCAGCTGGCGCCGTTCACGGCTCGACGCGATGACGCTATAAAACAAGAAAACAAGATCACAGATACGGGCGGTGTGGTGCGCGTATTTGATATGTTGGATATGCCGCATTTAAAATGAAAACCAGACAATAAATATACCAGGAAATAAAACAAAGTCAAGTTCGCTGATATGACTCGAGTTCACCGTTCAAGCCGGAGGAGCTGGGGAGCGGTCGAGACGGGGTGTTTGTCGAACCAGCCGGTCCCGGGCAGGAGTGTCTTCCGCGGCGAGGAGTTGATGTGGGTTGTGCGCAGGATATGGGCTCCTGTGTAATCGGGGGGCATAAATGTGCTTTCGCGATCGCTCTCTCGCGCGGCAGAGAGCTTGCGAAAGAGGGGGCGCGCAGTTCGGTGCCGGTCGCTGTTGAATGATGTCCCCCTGAAGTTGCTCTCACCCCTCCGGTCGGTCGCGTGGTTCTGGGTACGGTTCGGTTTCTGTTGTCGGGTTTTGCCGGAGCCCACCTCTCTTCCTTCCCCTAACCAACCCCCTACTGTTCCTCACTCTGTCGTCCAGGATCCGAAGAGAGGTTTGCTTTTACCGCGCGGCGGGCGGCTTCCCGCCCTTGGCCGGGGCGCCCTTCTTGGGGTCCTTCTTCTTCATCTGCTCGGGCTTGAGGGTGGCGTGGTGGATGTACCAGATCAGGGTGATCTGCAGGATGACGGCGACGAGGACGACGAGCAGGATGGTGAAGAGGATGGGCTGGTCGTTGAGGACGGCGACGGCCTGGGGCGTCGCGCCGATGGAGAGGAACCAGTCGAACTGACCCATTTTTGGCGGTTGCTGTTGTTGTTGTTGTTGTTGTTGTTGTTGTCTTAACGGGATATTCGAAGGGCGCGACGAGCGAAAGGCTGGCGGTAGGTGCTTGTTGGTCGGAAGACGTGCCGGACGTGCTTTGCGGAATTAGAAGAGAAAGGAAAACTGGTTTAGCCTGCGCTGCGGGACAAACTGTTTTGGGGGGGTTTCGGGGGTTCCAAAAAAGAGGGTGCTGAAAAAGACCGGAACAGAGATTAATAGGGCGCGGACAGGGGAAGCGAGAAAAAAAGACAAAAAAAAAAGAGCGTCGAACAAGGGAGAACAACAAAAATAAAAAGGCTGAGAAATATCACGAGTTGGATGAGGCCACTTGAGAAGGGGGTCTCCAACGGAAGAGGTTCGAAACCGAGACGTCGGAATCGAATCGACTGAAGGCGCCCGTTTCAGATCAGGGGCTAGTCCCAATCTGGGCGGCCCAGCGTTGTCACAGTGGCATGGGATTGGCGCCGCTGAGGGTGGGCGTCCCTTTTGGGCCTTTTGGGCTGGCTCTGTCTGCAAGGGTCGGCGTTTCACAAGGCGCGGCTCGAAAGGGCGGCAGGGGTTGTGTTCACATGATGCGGCACGTGATGGCGCGACAGCCAGTTCTGGGAGACAACAGATAAGGTGGGGCGGGCCAGTCGTGCTCTTTGCGTCGGCGGGAGCGTGCAATGTGGGCCGAGCCAGCCAGAGGGGCCAATTGACAGGGGTCGTCGCGAGGAGCTCCAAAAATTTCGCGGGCAGGCCAGAATAGCTGCAGCGACGCCATTGAAGAGGGGATACCGACGATGGAGAAGAGGTAGGGGTGCCCGCACATAAAACCTCGAAGGCGGTCCTTTATCTTTGTACCCTTCGCAAGTCTGAGCGAGCCTGGCGGATCCGGCTGAGAGGCCGCCTGACTGGGGCCCAGCCCACGAACGAGCGAGCAAGCAAGAGAGTCCTACAGAGACCACACCCACATATACACACCATGAGCGCAGCAGCCGTCAGGGGCTTGCTCTCGAGGCGATGCCTGGCCACGCCGAGCACACGGCCAACGACAACGGTGGTGGCGGCAACAGCTGCGGCCGCAGCAGCAGCAGCAAAACCTAGCAGCAGCAGCAGCAGCATGGCGGGGCCAACAACCGAGGGCCGGCAGCAGAGGAGGGGGCTGCACGGCTCGGCGCCGCTCTCGGCACGGCGCAGGCCGCGGTTCAAGAGCGTGCAGGCGGACAGGATGGGGCTGACGACGCCCGAAAAGGTCGACGAGTTCACGGCCAGGCACTTCCCCGACTACACCGAGGCCGACCTGGCCAAGCTCGCCGAGACGTACGGCAGGGAGCAGATGGAGGCGCTGCGGGCGGGCGAGGCGGCCGTCGCGGCGCGCGACCTGACGGTGCAGGGCCGCATCCGCCGCGACCCGTACCAGCTCGGCTACGTCGACGACCTGAGCACCGTCATGCCCATCGTCGACAAGCGCGCGCGGCCCAAGCCGGCGCCCGACACGCGCGCGCGCTTCATGAACGCCGACGAGTTCACCGACGACTTCCTCGAGTGGCTGCAGGGCTTCGTGCCCGAGGACGTCGACCTGGAGGGCATGTCCGAGGACGAGCTCGCGGCCGCCATCGACAAGTACGCGCCCTCCAACCTCGACGTGTTCAAGTACTTCAACGACCGCTCGTCCATGACGGACGGCGGGCGCGGGTCCAACTCGGCCACGGCGCCCGCGCTCATGGACAAGGTGCCCGGGGTGGCGGGCAAGTACAAGCGCTACAACGACCCGGCGGACAGGGGCATGGACGAGGCGGGAATCTACCAGGAGCTCAAGAAGATGACGGGCCTGACGGTGCCGCAGATGATCGACATGCCGTCAAAGTACCTGGTCCAGCGCTCCGTCGTCAACCAGACCCGCCTGGGCAAGATCCAGAGCTGGCACGTCATGTGCATGGTCGGCAACAACGACGGCCGCATCGGCCTGGGCGAGGCCAAGTCGACCGAGCTCTCGACCGCCCGGACAAAGTCGCGCCTGCAGGCCATCAAGAACATGATGCCCATCCGCAGGTACGAGAACCGCACCATCTTTGGCAAGGCCGAGGCCAAGGTGTCGGGCACCATTGTGCAGATGTTCTCCCGCCCGCCAGGTCAGTATCTGTGGCTCTGTTCATTTCCCCCTCCTTTGACAACCCTTTGCTAATATGGCTTTTCGCCTTTACAGGTTTCGGCCTCCGTGCGTCTCACAGGATATTCGAGATTTGCCGCCTGGCCGGCATCAAGGACCTCTCGGCGCGCATCCCGCGGTCCAGGTGCCCCATGAACACGGTCAAGGCCACCATCAAGTGCCTGACCGACCAGGTTGACCCCGAGGCCATCGCCATCGGGAGAGGCCGGAAGCTGGTGGACGTGAGGAAGGTCTACTACGGGGGTGCCGTGTATTAATTATCATTTATTCATATGCCCCTGCTCAAAACAAAAAAAAAAAACAGAAACCTTCTCTCACTTTCTCTGGTCGTGTGTCTCTGTAAAATATCCACGGGATGCTAAGATGAAATGATACGTCCTAGACGTGACGTGACCTCATTCCCTCCTATTGCTCATCATCGTCATCCCCATCGTCCCCAGCCCCGGCCCCGGCCCCGGCCTGGTCGCCCCAGTCGATCTCCTGCTGCAGCACGATGCTGTAGACGCTGGCCTTGAGCAGCGTGAAGACGAGGCTGGTCTTGCGCTCCAGCTCGCGCAGCCCGTCCAGTATCTCGATTGGCGGGGCGCTGGACAGCGTGTCTAGTGTTGAGGCGAGCTGCAAAGCATTTTGCATTTTTATTTTATTATCATTTCTTAGTTTTTTCTTTTATATATTCCTCTCCTTTTTGGCACTTGACTGGGATTCGTTTCACTTGTCATATACTAATCGCAAAAAAAAAAAAAAAAAGACAGACGGAAACGCACCTTTTTCATGTTCTCGGCTAGCCGCTCGTACTCGTCTAGCACCTCCTGCTCTAGCGGGCTCATCTCGTCCGACGACGGGCCGCTCTGGTGGTGGTGGTCCATGTTGTGTGTCTCTTTGGGGAGGTTGCCTACTGGGGGCTGCTCTCACGCAGCGGCAACCGTGCAAAAAAAAAAAAAAGTGGTGGTATCTCTGTCCTGCCTTGCTTTCTTCTCGTTTTCTTCCCGATACCTATTGGACGACTCAAAGAGGGTGCGGCTGATGGTGGTAGTATCAGGATTAAAGTCGCCGTTTTCCCCCTGGTGATGGGTGGCAGTCATAATCAAAGTGAGTCGCGCGTAGTCGCGGCATCGCGGGGTTTCCATCGTCATTCACCGTCAGCCAGTTTGCGGGCCCCACATCTGCCCCAACCAATCGCTGTAGGTTGCCCCTGAACGGCGCCCAAACGGCAACAACAGACGATTTCACCTTTTTTATTTCACGCAAGCTTTCGGCGGCATCTTTAAATCCGCCAAAGATCTTTTCGCGCAAAGAATGGAGTCACAAATATTGCTATCTTTGGGGTTTTCCCAGTGTTTGTTTGTCTGTCTTTGCCCTTGGGTAAACCCTCCTAAACAATCCCCGAAACAGGGACCGACAAACGAAGTCTGAGATAATAAGAGTAGAAAAATGGGAAATACAGCAGGACGGAGAGGAGAAGAAACAATGGATGAAAACGACCCCGACGCCAGTGCAAAGCTCAAGATGTAATGTGAGAGGAAGACACAACTGAAAGAGAGAGTGAAAGAAGAACGAACAAAAGAAGCAGATAAGACAGACAGATATGAACCCACGAAAACACCCAATGCGATATCGGTTTTGACATTTTCTTCACACCCCCTCACTCATGACAGTCTCAACGTTTCCTCCGCTGCTCAAAGATAAAATCTGGCTCCCAGTCACAATTGCTTCCCGTCTCCCTTGCTCCTTTGTTTCTCGCTTGGGTTTGTGTTCAGCTAGAGGGCAGGAAGGAAGCATTGGTTGGATGCGTCAATGACCTCTTAAACCACAAAAAGGAATCCCCGTGGCGGGGGAAAGTTTGTTGGAACGGGTTCAAGGAATGAGGAAAATCGAACAAAAGACAGGTCCTTGCTGCAAAAGAAAACTGTACTTGTCTGATACTCGCTTGACCCCATCCGAAAAGCCGCGCGGCTCGCGTCGTAATGGGGCTGAAAATCAAAAGATATAGGACGCCGTGATTAGGAAAATAAAAATAACAAAAAAAAGCAAGGGGGCGCTGGTAATAATGGGCGATGCGTGTCTGCAGGCGACAGTGTCACCCGTCCCATCCCTAGAGAAGAAGATGGCCCCAAAAGGTAAAGGATAAAGGAGTGGAATGGAGAGTAGGCGTTCCGTGGGCTTCCGGTACCCCCATTCTCCCGAGTTCGTCCCCATGCTCCACCACAACAACTCTTCAAACCACCCCAGCCTGCACAACCTACCTGCCCTTGCTGCCAGGTTGTGACTTGTAGCTGTTCCCCTCCTGATAGATCTGCGGCTGGTGCTGCTCGTCGCCGTCGTGGTGGAGAGTGACGCTGTTGAACTCCTCGAACGGATCCACGGGCGTCTCGCCGGCGGGCGTGGCCAGCTCGCTGTCCAGAGGCACCCCGCGGGGCGTCATAGCCCTGGACCCGCTGATGTCGACACTCTCGCTCTCCTTGACGTTGCGGAAGTTGACCGTGTCGATGCCCCGACCCTGGTGCGGCACGATGGGCGGCTTCATGTGCCGAATCAGCGCCCACTGTGTCGTCCTGAAGAAAGGGTGACCCTTGATGTCCGACGCGCCTGCCCGCGCTCCCAGACGTCGGTTCTCATCCTTTATCAGGAGCTTGCGGATCAGGGATTTACATAGGCTGCGATAGGGTCAGATAACGGCTTCGAGAAGCAGGGAGAAAGAAAATCAGACAGGAAAGGATCCATCCTTACTTTGAGATCTGCGGCGCCCCAGTGTGGTCCGGGAACGGTATGTCCTCGCGCAGGATGTTGGCAAAGGTGGCGTTGCGGTTCTTGCCCTTGAAGGGCGTCGTCCCGTACAGCATCTCGTAGATCAAGATGCCCAGGGTCCACCAATCCACCGCGCTAGTGTGGCCGCTACCCTTGATGACCTCGGGCGCAATGTATTCCTCGGTTCCTACGAATGAGTTGGTCCGGAAGTTGGCGATACACGACCTTGTGTCGATCGTCGGCAGGGAGCTCGTGCTGGCGCCGTTCTTGCCGATAATCATGGTCGGCTTGCCGCCCGGATCCGACTGCTTTGACAGATCAAAGTCTGACAACATGATGTGGCCCGACTGGTGCAGGAGAATGTCTAGACACAAGGTGACGAGCGTGAGCAGGAAGGTGTCTAGAGAGGAAGAGAATCACTCGATGCACCGGCGGGCAAAAAGAACAAACGTACTTTCCGGCTTCAGATCCCTGTAGATGAAGCCCATCAGGTGCAGATACTCGAGGGCAGCGGTGACCTCGGCCGCGTAGAAACGGGCGTCGTCCTCGGGAATGCATTTGCCGGGACGCGTCTGCAGTGCCCTGAAGAACTCGCCGCCGCTGCAGTATTCCATGCAAAGGTACAGGTGGTCCTCGGACTGGAACGAGTGGTAGAGCGTCACGATGAATGGGTGGTTGCTGGTCGCAAGAATCTCCTGCTCGGCTAGCGCCCTCTTGATCTTGTTGCGCTTGATCATCTCCTTCTTGCTCAAAACTGCTCACCACAACCCGCCATTGTTAGTATGCAGCGCGTTTTCTGAATGGGAATTGTCTGGGAGGGGGAGAGGGATAGAGAGCTCCTCTCCTCCAGACCCCAGTCTTGTGCGCACCTTTCATGGCATACAGCCTTGCGCTCTTCTTCTCCCTGACCAGGTACACCTTGCCGACATCGCCCTTGCCGATGAGTTTGATCTTGTCAAAGCTCTGGGGACCGACCTCAACGTTGCGGACCTTTATTGAGTTGGAGCTGTACGTCCTGCGGAATGCAAGAGCGGTCTGGGGCGAGGGGAGAGCACCGAGGCTGTCAGCATCGGGGACGGCCAGGGTATCTCCCCCGGCACCGGCAGCACCAGCCTTGGACTCGACCAGGCCGACGGCACTCCCGTTCTTGTTCACCATGACGGGCTCCTTCCCCAGCTCAGCCGTTGCAGGGCGCTCGCCGCTGCCTTTCCCCTTAGAGAAGAGACCCTGGGCATTGGGAGCGCTGGCGACGCGGCGGAGCTTCCGGGCAAGCTCTTCCTTGGTGGACGTGGTTGCGCGGTCCTGGGCGCCGGCGGCGGCAGCTTCTTTGCTGCTGGCGGCCTTCTGGTTCGGGGTGTCGGGCGGGCTCGGAGGCACGGAGCCGGCATTGTGATGACGCAGGCCCGGAGGCCCCTGGTGAGCGAAATACGGGTTCGCGTAGGCGGTAGGGCTGAGAGCCTCGTCGAGGGTGTTGCCCTCGCTAGCGACGGTGGTGGAGCGCAGGCGGCCGACGGTTGCGAAGAACTTGGACTGGCGGAAGGAGGACTTGTGGTCGGGCTTGAGGGTGTTGGAGTGGTGGTTCAGACCGTCGGGGTTATGCGAGGCGGACTTGTCGGACGAGCTATTGATGCGGAAGAAGTTCTTCAGGCGGGTGGGGAAGTGGTTATGGCTGTTGCCGTGGCTGTTGCCGTGGCTGTTGCCGCCATTCGCGGCTTTGGTGGAGGACGGCATGTTGGCGTCATACAACAGTCGCGGCCATGTTGGGATGCGGTGTCGTCGGGGAGGAGGAGGTTTGCCGCTGGCCGGATTAGGCGTTGCAGCAGCGGCGGACGATGCACGGGGGAGAGGGCTGTGCGGGTGGACGGCAGCCGGGGTGAGAGGAGTCTCAGATGTGACGGCGGCGGTCGAGCCGCTGGGGTGGAGAGGGCTGAGTGACGACGATGTTGACGGCTCGAGGCAGTGCTGGTGTTGGTGTTGGTGCTTGTCCTCAGGTGGGCTCGATCCTCTGCTGGGGCGTTGCTGCTGCGGGCTCTGGCCGTGCTGTGCGAGCTGCTGCAGGGGCTGCTGAGGCGAGGGTGCCTCAGGCAAAGGATGGCTGGCCATAGGTGGTTGGGCGACGGGGGTGATGCCGGGGGCAGGCCTGGAATAGCGGCGCTGCGGTGGGCGAGAGAGGGGCGAGGGTGGATTAATCACGAAGGCCGATTACGCCGCCCTCCTGCGATTGATTGATTTGTGTACTTTCTTTGGGGTTCTTCCTGTCCCTTTGCATTGCTCTTTTCTGGCCGACCGCCTGCCTGCCTCCTTTTCGGTCTCCGTCGTAGGCGCCCGTGTCTTCTGTCCGATTGGACGGGGTCAACGGTCCGTGTATTTATTATTTTTGTCGTTTCTGTTTGTCGTCCAGGGTTGAACTCAAGCAACTAATGAAAGCCCAGAGAGGGATATGCTGCCATAGCACGGGCAGGCACAACAGGCACAACACTGTACCTGGCCTCTAAGCTTAGCGTGACCGTGCCGTCCTGGTTCCGCAACTTTCTTGGCCCAGCCAGGCCATACCGCACTATTTGGAAACTGGAATTCCAAAGCACCTCACCAAGAAAAACAAGTACCACGCAACCCACGCGTGACTGCCCGCCGCCTGCCCAGCATACCCGAGTGGATTCAGTAGTTGCTGCACGCACACCTGATTTGAGCCTGGCTGGCCGTTCCAGACCGCGATCCGCAGGCCAAGCAAGTCCTCGACCCGTTCTGCACGCAGGTTCATAGCACGGCATCGCTCGTGGCGATTGGATGCGCGGGATTGGAACAACGTGAACGGACCAAATGCTCTTTTTTCGTTGATGCGCACTAGGACGACAGCCTGCTTCTGGGCACCTGCTCCATTACTGTGTATACCTACCTTCCCCGCCCCGACTGCTAGTCTGGTGCACATGTACCTGCTCCGCAATCGCTGTGTGCAGTCGATGGCATGCCGCAATTTGCCTGGCTGACAGCACAGCCCACCCGACCTTCCCGACTCGGACACGCTGCCGGCTATTGTTTATCGCACTGGCTGGGTCGTTTTGCGTCGGCGGTGTACCCCCTTTTCCGTTTGTTGGGGCGCTCCGATAGCCTGTCGGTCACTTCTTTGGTCGGCCGGCCCGCACATCCCAAAGCACTCCCGGCTGACAAATAACGCGCCCGCCTCGCTGGCTCGGCGGATTTGGCGCCGGCGCATCAGCCTCACCTATAGAACCCGGCCGGGTGGTCCCCAATGCCTGTTGGTGCTTGGAAAACCAGGAACTAGCCTTCGGCCATCGTGGCCTACACCTACTCCTTGCATTGTAGTCGCCAGGTATCGTACAGTACTTCCGAACAAAACCCAAGGTCTGGGGGCCCGAGAGGGTGAGAAATAGGAGGATGGCAAAACGACCAAGCCCGGATCGAAGTTGGAGAATTGGGTATTAATTTTCAACCAGTTGTCGCACGCCCCTTCTCTTACACTGACAAAGCTGGCTCGCGCAAACAACTCATCTAACCTCCCCCCGCGCCCCCCTCATCGTCCTCCTCTTCTAATGGGGCGTCCTCATTCATCTGGAAGAGGGTTTGTTGGAGCTTCTTCTTATTCGCCAGCCTCGTCGCATTATCCTCCAGCTTCTGATACCAGACCCATGGCGTCACCTCTTTGCCGTCCTTATCCAGGAGGTAGCTTGGTACGGCTGGTGCGTCGCCATTTTCGTCGTATGAGGCGGTTGTGGTCGTTTTTGCTGATGATATTGGTCCTGCCTTGTAACCATCTCCCCGGAGCCACTGGATGGGTATCATGTGCTCCTCTTCGACGTGATGGGCAAGCTGGTCACCGCTGGGAAGGGAAGCCGCAGCAGGAGTGCCGGCGACAGACTTCTCGGCACAGGTCGCCCATCTGCAGCCCGTGCTTCCTCCGTGAACCTTGTGCACGTGAGCGCGTAATGTGGCCATGTTGTGAAGCTCAGCCCGACACCCGGACCATTCGCACCGGTAGGGCTCGAAGCGTGGCTTCAGCGACAGGTATGTCTCCCGCGGAGTCGGCGGCGGCTTTTTCGGCGGCCTTCCCCGGGCCTTTGGCGGCCCCTTCATCGCTCCGGAGCCGGACCCTGGGGGCCTGCCGACTGGCCTACCAGCTGCCCGGTCAGCCCGGCCAGGTCCAGGCGGCCTTCCAGGCGGTCTTCCCGGAGGTCTACCCAGGCGGCTTCTGGGCTGGTAGTTGGGGTTCTCGCGCATCCTCCTCTGCACGTACAATAGCCTGGCGGCCTCTGACCTAGGGTTGTTGGTGGTTTCCGAGTAGGCCATGCCAGGCTTCCAGCCCTTGGGCCGGCCTCGCTTCTTCTGCGGCGTGAGCGATGTGGGCTCAGAGGTCGCGGCGACCACAGCGTTCTTGACAGCCGTCATCATGGCAGGAGGAAGTCCGCCGGAGGATTCTGCTTTCCTCTTTGAGCGCGGATAAACATCAGAGGCGACGACGCCGTTGGTGTGATGCCCCCCATCGTAGTCCCTCTTGCCGTGCCCAGAGGATCGGCTGACGACGTGTCCTTGGCGGGACGGCAACGGCCCGAGGACAATCTCGATACGACCGCCGTTTGGCGCATCAGAGCTGGCAACTCTCCTAGGGTCTACTGGCGTCCCATTCCGAGGAGTGCCAGCCGGGGACCCCGTCGGCCGTCCGTAAAACTGAAAGCCATCCATTCCAGCGCTACCTCGACAACATGGTATTGTGCTGCTATCCTGCCCCAGGCTATCGGTTGTGTCGGGTTGTGAATCAGAGAGGGCTGAAACGCGTGCAGGCGCGTCGAGGCGTGAGGTGGCTGGGGTTTATAAAGTGAAAATTGGATGAGCAACGGAAGAAGAAGAAAGGGCAGAACCGGAAAAGCACTTGAGCCCCAGATTATCGACTGAATTTTTTTTTTTTCTTTTTTTATAGATTCCTAGGTTCCTGCATTTCGCTGTTGTGCTTGCAGGTGTTGCCCTCTCCATGATGAGGCAGAGATCAAATGTTGGGTCGTTGCCATCGAGCCATCTTCAATCGAGACCGTGTGGGTCTCCAATCCGGGGTGTCGGGATCGTCGTAGCGCTCCCGAACATCGGTCCCACTTTTCCTCTCTTTCGGAGCATCGACAGCAGCCTGAGTTGAAATACGCGAGACTAAAGAAATTGGGCTTATGTCCCTCTCTTGCCACCATTTCCATTGGACACTGAATCTACTGAATCTACCTGAATCGTGACCTGGAATCTTCCACGGCGAAGCGGGATCTTGAGTATTTCTTGCACCGACCGGCCGACTCCGTCGTGTTGGCAAAGTCCGGCACGTGATGTGCTGAGCTAAGCTGGCGGGGCTAACCCGAGGGCGTTCCGTCATTTCTGCAGGCAGCCACCCACCTGTTCAGCCCACTAACGGCTCTCAAGAACGACTCAAAGAAACCCACAGCTGGTACGCAAAACCGTTGAGCCAGCCTTATTCCATTTTTCTGCGACGGCCCCTCGAGACTCTGGGGGGAGAGACGGAAGGGGAGGAGGGCAGAGTACGCCTCCCAACGACATCTCGATCGAATTGGATCCCCTCGACACCAGATACCGAACCAGCAAACGCCCAAGGGCCCGAACACCGCTGCGATGCCTCCCAAGAAGAACGACAAAGGCGGGGGCAAGAAGCCCACTGCCGCCAAAATCGTCGATGACAAGACGTTTGGCATGAAGAACAAGAAGGGTGGTGCCGCCCAGAAGCAGATTGCCCAGCTGACCGCCCAAGCCAAATCGGGCGGCAATGCGGAACAGAAGCGCAAGGAGGCCGAGAAGGCCGCCCGCGAGCGCGAGAAGAAGGCGGCTGAGGATGCCAAGCGGGAGGCCGAGATGCTGCTCAACAAACCCGCTCAGATCCAGAAAGTCCCCTTCGGCGTCGACCCCAAGACGGTCATGTGCATATTCTTCAAGAAGGGCAACTGCGAGAAAGGCAAGAAGTGCAAGTTCTCGCACGACCCCGAAATGGAGCGCAAGACTGAGAAGCGCTCTCTCTACACCGACACCCGCGCCGAGGAGGAGGAGGGGAAGAAGGCTGAGACCTCGGCCGACTGGGACGAGGACAAGCTGCGGTCCGTTGTCCTGTCCAAGAAGGGCAACCAAAGGACCACAACCGACAAGGTCTGCAAGTTCTTTATCGATGCCATCGAAGACGGCAAATACGGCTGGTTCTGGATCTGCCCCAACGGAGGCGATCAGTGCAAGTACAAGCACGCTCTGCCGCCAGGGTACGTCTGCTTTCTGTCATTGTTTCTCAGTTTCCTGCACCGACCAGCCATGACTAACACAGCAACCTCGATAACCATGTAGATTCGTCCTCAAGACCAAGGAGGAAAGGGCGAGAGAAAAGGCTCTTATGGACAAGTCACCACTCAAAACCCTTACGCTCGAAGAGTTCCTGGAGTCGGAAAGACACAAGCTCACGGGTACCCTCACGCCAGTCACCCCCGAGTCCTTCGCCAAGTGGAAGAAGGAGCGGCTGGACAAAAAAGCGGCCGAGGAGCAGGCCCGGCAGGCCAAGGAGGCCACGGGTCGTGCGCTGTTCGAGAGTGGGAACTGGCGGACCGAAGAGGACCTGGATTCCGACGACGACGACGACGACAACGACGCTTGGAACTTGGAAAAGATGCGTGCAGAGACCGAGGCGCTACGGCAGCAGAAAGAGGACGAGAGATTGGCGGCGACCGCGGGCGCCCCGCCGCAAGCCATCGAGACAGCACCAGATACTTGATAGGGCCTCTGCCAGAAACTATTCACCACAGGCTCCAAGGGCTCAAGCCCCCTTCGAGTCCTGCAGCTGAGCCGAGCCGAGCCGAGCAGCTCGAGCAACGGACGCGCGGGCGCGCAGGCGCGCTGGCCTCGAATCGAGGCCACCCGTGTCGAAGCCGCGCCCACGCCCGGGCCGTTTCATGAGCGACGCTCAGTGTCTCGCACGTATATACTTCCAATTGGTTGGATTCACATGGTACTTGATACAGTCACATGAGACTACTCTCGAATGCTACAATACTTTTCGGGAAGTGATGTTGACGTTTCCTTCTCTGGCCAAGTATCCAACAAACCACTACGGGTCACGGCCTCGGGGTTCTCCTTGCGTTGTTTCCCATACTCTGAAGTCACGTCTCGACCCAGGGCCGTGCTGCCTCTTTCGAGAAATTTCGAGCTTTGGAGGCTTTGAAGTCAACCAACAGCGGCCTCTGTGACCGTCTAGAACTTCTCGACATACGGCCTCAGATCAACTTCCTGAGTGAAGGCGGACCGATGCTGGGTGTGGAGGTGCCAGTAGGTGTCGGCGATCTATCAATATTCCGGGCTTGGTCAGTACCGAGAGAGCATGGCAAAAGACCGGTGCGCAGGTAGGTAGTGATCTCACAGCATCAGGACTGATGAGTCCATCTGGGGCGGCATCATTTGGCTTATACCCAATCTCTTTCAACTTTGGAGTGTCGATGGCCCCGTCGATTATGACGTGAGCGACGTGCACGCCCTGAGCAGGGGCAAGACAGCGAATTCAGTCAGCCATAGGCATAATTCCACGCACACATGTTTTTTTATAGACCTGATCGGATGGCCGGCCTGTGGCAGCGAACCAAGCTGTTGTCCAAAGGCTTGGTAGCACGTAGGCATTGGTCTATAAGGTACGCACCTTGGGGCCGAACTCGCGGGCCAACGACTGTGCCATGGCCCGCTTGGCAAACTTGCCGGCGGCGAAGGTGCCGAAGCGGCTGGACCCCCTGACGCTCGCGGTGGCGCCGGTGACCAGGAGCGTCGGCGGGTGAGGCGAGTCGTCGACGGAGTCGAGCAGGAGCGGGAGCGCGTTCTGAGCAAAGTTGAAGAAGCCTCCTCTGCCGTGTTCGGGCCGTGGGATGGACTTGGTCAGCATAATCATCTTGCCTGGAGCGGAAAGGACAAAAAGGAGGGAGAGAGAAAGTAGGAGAAAGAACAGGAGCTCTCCACTCACGCATTCCCAGTCAGCGACGCATTCAGCTCCTCGCTGGTGACCTCGAGGAACGGCTTGATGGCGAAGCCCGCGCCGACGTTGAAGACGGCGGCCGCCAGCTTCCAGTCGGAGCCCCACTGCTTGCGGATCGAGTCGAAGGCGCGCCTGACGGACGCCGGGTCCGACGTGTCGGCGCTGATGCCCACGGCCTCGCCGCCCGCGCCCCGGATCTCGCGCACCAGGTCGCCGTAGCTCTCGCTGCTGCGCGCTAGCAGCGCCACGGGGTACGCCTTGGCGAACCGCAGCGCCGTCGCGCGGCCCGTGCCGGGGCCGACGCCTGCGATGACGGCGAAGAAGGTTTTTGGGGAGGCCATTTTTTGTTTTGCTTCTTTGTTTTTGCTTTATCTGTGCTGTAAGTTGCTTGACTTGACTTATTTCGTGGAAAGATGGAGTACTTCTAGGGACAGTATAGGTCAAGCGGCTTTCATTCAAGGTTGATGGATGTGAAAGCTCCGGGAGTGACTTGACCAAGACTCTTTCGATGTTACAACCAGCAGACTCGACTTATATGCTTGAACGGTCTCACTGGGTTTGAAATCAAAACATGTAGATACGCCGTTGGGGTTCGAGGTGTATAGGTGACGACTAATCGACCAAAGGCAATATCAGGCACGCCATACCCCGAGATTTGTCACCAAAGATGTCGCGATGATGCCCAAAGCCCGCGCATTCTTGGAGACTGCTTACGTATCCACCGCATCCTCTCCATGTGATTGGGTTTACTCCAACTCCTCCTTTTCCTGTTCTTTGCTTCTCCTTCCATGTTTCTCCTGCATTTCCCTGATGCGCCAGAGACATCCGGGAAAAAGCAAGCCAGCAGCTAACACAACACGCCTCTGGAATTCTTCGCCGTACCTCTGAATAAGAAAAAGAAGGTTTCTCATTACCACCTTGTCAAACAACATAAACTCCATTTTTGTGATCGCAACCAGAGGCCATCGGCACCAAACGGGGACGACCTCTGAAGACGGATGACCTGCTAAATGACGTCGACAAGTGAAGCAAGCATGTCCCCTGAACCAACCAAACGCGCGAAAATGACCCCAATTCCCTTAAAACGCCGGATATTCTAAACCACGGTGGTGTCAAAAGCAGATTGTTTTTACAGCAAGAGTTGCGCCCCGGGATTTTGAATGTGCAGAGAAACAGGAAAGAAAAGGAAAGAAGAGAAAACATGAGCATGATTTCCAGACCCGTCAGCGAAATCATGAGCTGCTGTGCTTCTTCTTCTTCTTCTTGGGCTTCTCCTCGTCGTCATCGCGCTTCCTCTTCTCGCCGCCCGTGGCAGAGGCAGCATCCAGCGACTTGCGCATCTTCTTGAGCTCTTTCTTGCTGTGCACGACAGGCATGCCGCTTGCGTCAAGCTCCACGTCTCCGCGCTCGTACTTCCTCTTGAACTTAGACACGGATATGCCGGCCTGCTCTGCGAGGCGCTCAAAGTCTTCTTCGCTGAGCTCGCCGGCCTTGCTCGGCTTGCTGGGGGTGGCTGATGCGTGAAAAGGAGCCATGTTAGCACAATCCTCCGCAGAATTCGTGTATGTGAATAGGAGATAAGTACCATCGGCGGCCTTGGTGGGTGCATCGTCCATCTCCTCGTCCGACGCGTCCGCACCGTTCTCCATGTCCTCATCTTCGGGAGTCGCCTCCTTCTTAGACTTCTTCTTCTCCTTCTTGTCCTTCTTCTTATCCTTCTTAGACTCCTTAGCCGGAGCCTCGGCCTCTGCCAGCTCGTTACCGGCAAGACCGTCGGCATCGGCGTTGTATTTCCTGGCCTCCTTAACATCCCACTTGCTCGGGGCAGGCGCGGCGTTGCCGTTAGGGCCGACAGCGATGCCCTTGGCCAGAATGGGCTTGCCCTCAAGCCTCCTGAGGCTGTTCTCGATCTTGGCCCTCTGCGCCGCTCCAAAGACGGCGCGAGCCTCCTCATCGGCCTCCTCGCCGTCCTTGTACTCGGTCAAAGCGTCGGCACGGACTCCCAGGGCGGCCTTGGCGGCGAGCTGACGGGCGATCTTGCCCTTGTTCTTGCCCGTTGCCTGACCGACTAGCGAGGCGTGGTAGATGAGACCGTACTTGGGCGTGGCGTGCTTGGTCTTGAGGGCACGGAACAGCGCCTTCTCGGCACCGAGAATCTGGATGGTTGAACCAGGGTTCTTGGCCAGGTTCATCAGGGAACCGGCGTGGGCGATGAGGCGGGCACCGACCAGGTAGCCGACAAGCTCAGTCAGGCTCGGCGCGATGGCGCGCATCCTGGCCTCGAGGTACGCCGAGAGCTGGGCACGGTACTCGCTATACGAGACAACCTGGTCCGCAAGCAGCGTAATGTTCTCCAGATCCTCCTCGCTGATCTCAGTGCCCATACTGAGGTCGGCGGCGGCCTTGACGGCAGCCTCGATCTCCTCAGGCAGAACCTCAGACAGGTCGGCCTTGGGGGCGTTGGAGCGCAGGCCCATCTTCTGGATGACCTTGGCGTAGGCCATGTTGTCGTTGAGGATCTTGCCGAGCTCGGGGAAGTGCCAGCCGTACCACTCCTTGACGCGCATGGCGTACGTGTTCAGCTCCTTGTCGAGGTCGTCCAGCAGGCTGATGGCCTGGATGATCATAACATCGACCTTGTCGGCTGAGAACCTGAGCTTGTGGCGGGAGAGCGAGTGGGACAGACCGAGCGACATGGTCTTGAAGTTCTCGGGGAGGATGCCGGGGATGAGCTCGGACAGGTGCGTTCGAATACCGCGGTACAGGTCCGTGGTCGCGGAGCCGGACGCGAGGGTGGTGATGTTGGCGAAGCCGGGCAGCCTCTGCAGCGCAACACCGATGTTCTTGTCGGCCACGGCGAGCGAGACCTTCTTCTCGTCCTTGATCGACTCCATCAGGCCCGCCAGCATGGGCGGCACCTTGCCATCGAGCAGGGCGCCGATCTCCCCCACCGCCGCGCTGGCGCTCTCCCACTTGACGAACTCCTTCAACTTCAACCTGTGCGCGCCCACGTCAGAACCGGCCCAGCTGGCGTCGAAGAGCCGGCGCCAGGGTGGCGCACTGGATTGCAGCACTACTTACTCGTGGTTGATCTTCTCGGCTGTGTCTAGCCTGGACTCGACGTCGCCATCTAGGAGCTTCTTGTCCTTGGCCTTGAAAAGACCGTAGCTGTTGTTGGGTGTTAGTCAATTGTTCTTTAAACCGTTTGCACCCTAAGATCGAGCTCTTCAACCGCGTCCCCCAGAGAAGGCTGGATCGTGGCGTGCGCGCAGGCACGCGATTGTGTCTCGTCCGGGGCACTCACCCAGCGCTAGTCTCGGCAAGAATGAAGAGAGGCATTTTGGCGGGTTTGACTCTCCTCGACACCTTGCCTGTGTCTGTGTGGCGGCGATGTGTCGGAGTTGCTCGTCGTGAAAGGAAAAAGATTTACGGGAAAAATACAATCGCCGACTTTTTCAGATTTTTTTTTCTTCTCCTGGAGCTTTCACTTTTTTTTTTTCCTCTCCAAAAGCTTTTCCAATGCAGGTGGGGCTGATGCAAGCTCGGCCGCTAGTCCCAATGCAGAATAGTGGGGGTACCGATTCCGAACACCGCCCGATGGAGCCTCGATTCCAGGGCGGCCGACTCTGAGCGTTCCCTGCCGACAAACGACATCGCCCCGAACCACTGCCGCCGCCGCTGCCTCCGACCCCCATACTGCAGCTACCTCCCCAGAACCCATCCGCCGTGGTCAGCCGAGTCTAGCCGTGTTGCTTCTGCTCAATTTCAAGATGGAGGGTCTTCTTTTCAACGTAAATAATGGGTAGGCAAGCTCCAATCACGCGGTAGTGGCCGACACGCAAGCTGACTTCCTGCCTCTGCTGAAGCTACATAGAGGGCATCGTCCGGGGCTACCGGAATGGCCTCCTCACATCATCCAACTACGCCAACATGACACAATGCGACACGGTGGATGGTCAGTCTGCCGCCCAGTACCCCGACATTTCGTTTCCGCATTGCCTTGACTGACACGCAAGTCGCGACGACAGATCTCAAGCTCCAGCTTGGCCCCGCGTACGGCGACTTCCTGGGCTCGCTGCCCCCTAACCCGTCAACATCGGCGCTAGCGTCCAAGACGACGGAGAAGCTGGTGTCCGAGTTCAAGTACGTGCGCGCCAACGCCATCGGCGCGCTGGCCCAGTTCATGGACTACCTTACCTACGGCTACATGATCGACAACGTGGCGCTCCTGATCACGGGCACGCTGCACGAGCGCGACACGCGCGAGCTGCTGGAGCGCTGCCACCCGCTGGGCTGGTTCGAGACCATGCCCGTGCTGTGCGTCGCCACCAACATCGAGGAGCTCTACAACAGCGTCCTGATCGAGACGCCCCTGGCCCCCTACTTCAAGGGCAGCCTGAGCCACCAGGACCTGGACGAGCTCAACATCGAGATCGTCCGCAACACGCTCTACAAGAACTACCTCGAGGACTTCTACAACTTTGTCAACTCGCACCCGGAAATGGCCGGCACCCCGACCGCCGAGGTCATGTCCGAGATCCTCGAGTTCGAGGCCGACCGCCGCGCCATCAACATCACCCTCAACTCGTTCGGCACCGAGCTCAACAAGGGAGACCGCAAGAAGCTCTACCCATCCTTTGGCCGCCTGTACCCGGAGGGCACCCTGATGCTGTCGCGCGCCGACGACTTCGAGGGCGTCCGCCTGGCCGTCGACGGCGTCCCCGACTACAAGACCTTCTTCGACGCTGCGGGCCTCGGCGGGGGGCCGGCCGGCCCCGGTAACATGGGCGGCGGCACGGCCGGCGGATCCGAGGGCAAGAGCCTCGAGGACATGTTCTACCAGAAGGAGATGGAGATCTCCAAGAGCGCCTTCACGCGCCAGTTCACCTTCGCCATTGTGTACGCCTGGGTCAAGCTGAGAGAGCAGGAGATCCGCAACATCACGTGGATCGCAGAGTGCATCGCGCAGAACCAGAAGGAGCGCATCGGAAATTACATCAGTGTATTCTGATCAAGACCCAGTTTGCTGTTTAGGTTTGGTTGGCTTTTGCTTCTGCTTTGTTTAGTTAGTAACTGTGTCTGTCCTTTTGGTGTCATTTTGTTTCCGCGCGGCAAGTCTCTTGGTTTCTTTTAGTTTGGCTCTTTTTCTTGCCTCTTCTTGTGTTTGGGGTAAAAGATAATACCAGAGGCCTTTGCCAACACACCCCTCATCGTGTTGGTGTGTGGCTGGTCTGCAGATCATGGAACGGCGCAACTTGGGGGCAGCAAAGCAGGGAGGGAGATCGATGTACTTGATCTTGCCAAGGCTGCATGTATTTTACATAGCAAAATTACACATCTATATCACAGCCCCTTTTACCCCGCGTCGACAGCGAGAGCTTGGGATGTGATCATGTCGACTCCCAACTTGGGAACCCTGGGGGAGGCGTACATACAAAACTTATGATCAGATCCATCATTCGATGGCGATCTGGTCTTTCCAGGTCGCTGGGCTCAGCCCAAGCTTCTCAAGCATGTGAGTCCACCTCTCGCTCCCGCGCTCCTTCCTCTCCATGTACTTGAGGAGCTTTTGCCGCCTGTGGATCAGCAACCTCAGGTTTCGCTTGTTGGCCTTGTCGCCGTTGCCGTGCTTGCCCTCGTACATGCGGGCGAGGACGCGGATCTTGGCCGTGAGGATTGCGATCTGGACCTCGGACGAGCCCGTGTCGGGCCCCGCGCGGGGGACCGGCTTGAGGGGCGTGACGCCGACGGGCACCGGCTTGGGCCTCAGGAACTTGTCCGTGGCGTGGCGGCCAAAGGTCTCGACGCAGCGGCGGATGTTTGCGTGCCTGCGGTCCTCGGAGCTCGCGTTCTCGAGCGCCGTGATGCGCCGCAGCGCCAGCGCCGCCTTCTCGTGCTGCGCCTCGTGCAGGCGCTCGTTCTCCCGGCGCATCGCCTCGCTCTCGTTGGCGTTGGGCACGGGCCTGGTCAGGTGGTACGAGTCCTCGAGCGCCCGCTCCAGCTCCTCCCTGGTGAGCTGGTAGTTGAGCAGGTGCGGCGACGTCGGCAGCGGCTGGGGCTCCGCGTCGACCAGGTTGCCGTCCTTGTCGCGCGCCGCCACCCTCGACATGGCCTCCTGGCCAGCCGAGTCGAAGGACTCGACGAACGGCGTCGGGATGCCGTGGACGGGGCTGCCCCATTCCTTGTCGCGTATCGTGCGGAGCTCGGCCTGCCGCTGCTTGTTCTTTGCTATCCTCTGCTGCGACTGTTCCCACCAGTACGGGTCTATCTTGGCTTTCCGTTTCTTCTCCTTCATAGACAGGTTGGCCGTCTGCACCAGCGGCTGAAGGCTAGCCGCCGCAGCCGGTGTTGGCCTTGCCGCGGGCCGCAGGCATACTGTTCGGCGGGGCATGGTGTCAGTGGTCCAGTCTATATTAGGGTGCAGCATGCCAATTAGTCCACACAAGCAGCGGTGCGCAGCTCACATGTTATAAGATTGAGCCCCTGCGGGCAGGCTACTCTTGGAGGCATGGTTGGTCGTGGCGGGACGGGGAGCCGTATCAGAGCTCGCGTGCGAAGGAACCGCCTGCTCGATGCCGAGCCTCACGCAAAGGCAAAATTTGGATCGCAGCTCTGCTTCACGCTGTCGGGGGCCTCTTCCTTTTTCGGGTTTAGCGCTACCTCTTAAACTGTGACCAATTAAATAGCACCTCAAGGCCCACCACAAAGTCAGAACGCAAAGAGGGGCAATCAAGGCTAGCTAGCCCCCACGCCCCAGTCCCACACAATTTTGCCCTGGCGCAAAAAGACGAGGCCATCGACGAAAATCAGAAAGGAAAAAAAAAAAAGAGGAGGAGAAGAAAGAGCAAATTTCTTTGCGCACTTTGCTCAGCTTGTCGATTTCCTCTTCCTAACACATACCCTAAGGAAGGAGCAACAACTGTCGCAACAATGGCGCCCGCTAACCTCCCCTCGGTCTTCAACTCGACCAGCCAGGACATCGAGATGCTCCTGGCTGCGCAGGCGCATATCGGCTCCAAGAACCTGCAGGTTCACATGAACCCCTACCTGTGGAAGACCCGTGCCGACGGTGTCAACATCATCAACGTCGGCAAGACCTGGTGAGCAGCCCTTTCTCCCTCGGTGCCAGCGCCGGCGCACACTTCGGGCGGAAGCGCACACTCCGAGCAGGAAGCGCACCGCAGAGGACACCGGGCTGGGCATGAAAGAATGGCATGGGCAGCAGCAGAGGAAGCAGGTGACTAACCGCCGATGAATTTGCGCCATTTCTAGGGAGAAGATTGTCCTTGCGGCCCGTATCATCACCGCCATCGACAACCCCTCGGACGTCTGCGTTATCTCGGCCCGTCCCTACGGCCAGCGCGCCGTCCTCAAGTTCGCCGCCCACACCGGCGCCCAGGCCATCGCCGGTCGCTTCACCCCCGGTAGCTTCACCAACTACATCACCCGCTCGTTCAAGGAGCCGCGCCTGATCGTCGTCACCGACCCGCGTACCGACGCCCAGGCCATCAAGGAGGCCAGCTACGTCAACATCCCCGTTATCGCCCTCTGCGACACCGACTCGCCCACCGAGTACGTCGACGTTGCCATCCCCACCAACAACAAGGGTCGCCACGCCATCGGCTGCATCTGGTGGATGCTGGCCCGTGAGGTCCTCCGCCTCCGCGGCACCATCTACAACCGCGAGACCCCGTGGGACGTCATGGTTGATCTGTACTTCTGTATGTGGCTTTTTGCGTGCCCAAGGGGCACTTATAGCCGGGTCTTTGCTGCAATGTATTTGCATGTTTCAGCTGCTAACACGACGTCAATTCAGACCGCGACCCCGAGGCCGAGGCCGAGGAGAAGGTCGAGGAGGAGAAGCTGCCCGGCGTCGAGGACACCGGCGTTGCCGCCATCGAGCCCGGCTTCGCCAACACTGCTGGCGACTGGGAGGCCGCCCCTGCCGGCTTCACCGGCACCGCCCAGCCCGGCTGGGACGATGCTGCTGCCCAGCCCGCCAACTGGGACTCCGCCGCCCAGGGCGCCGCCTCGTGGGACGAGGCCACCCCCGCCAAGGATATCAGCCAGTGGTAATCCAATCTTTCAAGCGAAACGGCATGGGTACGGTACGGAGTTGGCGTCTCAAGGAAATTTTGCTAGGAATCAAAAAAACACTCCCCACAACGCTCGGGAAGGGCCGTCTGTAGGACTTTTACCTCTCGGTTTCTCATGGACTTGGGTTACACTTGGTGCGCACTGATGAGGGAAAGAAACCCGATCCATGTTTCCCGCCGCTGTGTGGCTGGACCTGGGGAAGGAGAATGCCCTGTGCGGCCAAGAGGAGTGGACTTAACCGTTATTCCGCCTCGGTGCCAGAGTTGCCTGGTTAGGTGAAGTTGAACCGAATAAAAAAGAAAAAGAAAAGACCCCAAAAAATCTGTCCGAAGTATTCTCTGTTGCAACGTGACACCGGGAATATTGCGCTGTCTTTGATTTGTGTGCCCTGCCCATCTGATGGTGAGGTGGCCCAAGCCCTCAGGGGCGCTTGCACCGCGAGCACGTGTGGTGTCTAGGTCCATGCTCGAGTCGACGAGCCGGATACTACGACGACGGCGATGGTTGCCGGCTCTGCATCTAGCAAATCACCATATTATATCCGACCAAATTACATGGACCCTGTCGAGACCTGCAACTTTGGGGTTTATACCCGGGGTTGACTGTCACTGTTCGATCGATACCTGACAAAGTCAGGAGTGTCTCCACGCTGCTCCCAGCGTTGTCGCCTTTTGTCTCCCGTCGTTACGACGCAATATTCCCGAAGCAACGATTCATGTCAAACTAAGGACAGTAAAGCTCCGATTTGTTTTTTCTTTCTATGGACTGAATTGCTGTATTTCCCTCACTCCTTAACCGAGGGGCAGAAAAAAGCAAAAGGAAGAAGAGAAAACCTGGTTGTTGAGAGCAAAAAGAACATCGAGAACATAGTCGTCAAAAAACTCCTGAAGATATGTCCTTTCCGGTTGATCCATGAATCCTCCAAAAGGTCCAATGCCCCATCAGCAACGCCGGTATCCCATTAAACAGTCCTTGGTCTCACCTCGCGTCCACTCAAACATCAAACCCGAACCCGATGAAAGTTCTGCCCATGAGCAAGAGAACGACCTTTCCGTGCTGCTTCGGCTAGTGAACGACACCAGAACGAATCATTATCGTGCTCGAAGGAAACGCAGTGCCATGCTCAGCGAGGCGCCAAGGATATTAGGTAGGTGAGAAGGTAGGTAAAGTGGGTATTAAGCCTCGTACGCGTCGTTCCAAGTATGACCAAATGAAAGATGAAAGACGTCCTCAATTCCCCATTTAGAGGAGGAAGACAGCAACGCCAGCGGCAGCCAGGAGGCCGACGGGGGCAGCAGTCATCTGCGGGGCCTAGATAGAGTAGAAAGTAAGTTAGCTTTTGTCTGCATCCCGCGACGGCCTTCTCTTCGAAATACTTACGTAGTTGGGGTTCGACGTCGTCGTGGCGCCTCCGTTACCGCCGGTGGTGCCGCCGTTAGAGCCGCCAGCGGTACCGCCAGTGGCGGACGTCTGCGTGGTCAGGGTCGACGAGCCGATGGTGGTCGGGAAAGTCGAAGTGCCCGAGGTCACGGTACTGACAACGGGAACAGTGGAGGTCGCAGACGAGCCAGAAGCGCCAGCTCCGCCGGCCCCACCGCCAGAGATGGTGGTCAAGCCAACGGTCGAGACCACCGTGGAACCGTTCTCGGTGGCCGTGGAGAGAATAGCCGAAGTAGTGACGGCAGACTGCGTAGCGCCGGCACCGGCACCGGCACCGGCACCGGTAGTGGTGCCAGCTCCGGTACCAGTTCCAGATCCACTGGGCATGTTGGTGTTGGTAAACTGAGAAGGAAGACCGGTAGTAACGGTCTTCAGATCAACACCCTGGTTGCGGCAGTACTCGTTCGCATAGCCAATGGCCTGGCCAGCAGTGTCGAAGCTGGCGCACAGCTCAGCCGAGCAATCCCTGACACCGTAGAGGAAGTTCTGGTTGCGGCAAGCGCACGCAGCGTCGTTGGCGGCGCATCCAAGCTCCTGCGACTTGTTCGCCTGCTGCATGCTGTTGATACACCATTGCTAAAGTAGCGAATGACGGAGTCAGCAGCTGATGAAGAAATACGGCGCTAACGAGCGTGGCGATGAGGAGGGTAGGTAGGGTATATCAGGAATCACTTACGGCGCACTGGGGGAATGCCGACATGTCCTGGGCTGCGGCAACGGCGGCCAGGGTGCCGACGACCAGGGAAGCGACCTTCATGCTGGAAATCATTGTGGCGGGCGAGAGGATGGAAGCTGAGGCAGCTGTGAGTCAGCGGAAGTTCCAAAATGTTGCGCCTCGAAAGGTCGTAGGAACGAGTGTTTTGGCTGGAGCCGCGATGCTTTTTCAGCCTAGAGGGTGATCGCTAGAACGAGCGTCTGGGGAGAGATGGTGGTGGTGATGCGAAGATATGAAGATGAAGGCGGCGCACGGCTGGGAGGAGAGAAGAAGAAAAAGACGAGTTCGACAGTGGCGGTAAGGGTGAGGGCGAGGACGGGAAGCGAGGACCTGACATCAGGAACATGGGAAGACAAACCTTGAACTCCAAAGTGCGGTCGCTAAGTAAGGTAGGTTTGCTGGCTTGAATCACGAACGAGGGTGGCGCAACAGGCAGATGCTAGGTGGGAAATTAAGAGCAGACCGGGTGAGTCGAATCCAATGTTTTTGGAAGAGACGAGGAGGGGGAGTTGTGGGCGGGCGGGTGGTTAAATAAATTCGGGTGAGGTACGACTCTGTGGGACGTTGCCGGGTAGGTTGTGCTCGCCGGCTGGTGCTTTCCTGCCAAGTCACGGGCGTCTGGTTCGTGGCTGAGGAGAAAGTGAGAACGGAAGAGGGCGAGTCCCGTCGTTCTGACTTAATTTAAGGACTGAGGACCCGAGCTGGCACGATGCGAGGGCGCGGGTTCGTTCGGATGGAAGGCTTCTGTCGACAGCTTGGAAGTCACGGTGACGGCACCGATGTAAGTGACCCAGCTGCCTGCCTTGGAATCTCGATCGGGAAAGAGCTGCCCGCACATGGAGGCCAGGGCCCGAACCAGAACTGTTGCTTGTCCAACCCACGCCCGACCGCACCTTCCCGCATCATTGGGTGCGCCGCAGGCCGGAGGCCGACGCGACTACGCACCTCTCTAAGTCGAGGTTTCCAGCCCCGCCAGCTGCGGTTCCATCCATCACGTCGATCTCCCACGTTATGTGTGGTTACCTGTTTCCTCCCATAACCTTGCTTTCCAACGTCCCAATTCCTTAGTGGACGGCAGTCGCTGCGAGATCCCTGCCCTTGCATCAAACCTTGTCACCCTCCTCTGATGTCAGTGACCAGGGTGACCTTTCAACCAGCTGGGGGACACTCGAACCCGATTCTGGGCAATATCAGATCGATGCAAGTCTGGCGAGGCATTCCATGGGCCACATTAAGACTCAACGACAGCCCACTAGGGCCAAACAAGCCAAGTGGGTAGGTAGACTAGCCCTAGGACACGTCGGTAGCGAGTAAATCTCTCAAGATGCGCGTACTATTAATGCGCCAACCTCTTCCAGCGGGATGCTTTTCCTGTTTGCCATACGTTTCCGCCTTTCAGCACACCGACCGACCGACGACTTCGTGGGTGGCCGGAGGGACAGCGAAGGCGATGGGGTGACGAGAGTATTGGATCCTCGTTTGTCCTCCCTGGTCACGACGGAGCTCTCCCATAATGTCTCACATGGCCAGGTACCCGCCGCCCATTTCGCACGCCGCTATCAGTGGCTAGGGGCGGCTCCGCGGCGGCTGCATGCGGCCGCCCATTTCCCACGATACGTAACGTGGTGTGATGCAAACGCGGCATTTCGGCAGGGGTAATGATTAAAGGGGTTTTGGTATCACTTCAGCTCTCCAGCAGAACACGGTTGCTGGAAACGGAGACCAGGGACAAGGGGCTGCAAAGCAAGGAAGTGGTTGCAGCGCATTGCAGAAAGAGGGAACGTCAGACAGGCAGCTCGGATGACAGAAACAAATCTGCAATGGGAGATAAAAATCCGGGGACACCGATGGGCTAGGTGATTGGTGGTAACAGCGACGTGAGGGGAGGTTGGTACGGTTGGTAAAGAGAAAAGAAGCAGAAGAAGAAGCAAAGGCCGATGGTGATGAGGTCGGTCAAGGCTTGTCGTTGTCGCAGGTGGATCTTCCCGACAAACAAAACCCCTGCCCGCCTTGTTCAGAACCAGCGCTGGCAGCCTCCCATTGGCCCAAGCCTGAAGACACCGACGGTTGCAGCGCGCTAGTGCGATAGGGGTCCATTTCGGCCAGCGGATCGAGCCCGACTTCCTCCCAGCCATCAGGAGGAGGGGCGGACGCAGGACGCATGGAAGCATGTTTACAGCACCCGCCGCACGTCCATGCGGGAAATCATCAGCTTTTGGTCGCAATCAGATTGATCTGAGAACAGACATTGACGCGTCCCGTGAGCACGGGACTCGGGTAGCATTCTATATCAGATCTATGCTTTAATTGATTGGGAGTCGTGTCGCGCATTGTCAACAATATGTTCATTCTATCGTAGCTCCGAATTGGTGGGCACACACAGAGCAAATTTGCATTGAAATCGTCTCCGCACGAGCTGGTCCTGTCTTCTCGCAGAATCAAGCTATTTACCGCCGAGTCTCGGCCGTGTCCGGGAGCTGGTGGGCCGTACTGCTGCCGTCTATTTGGGTCCGGCTCCCTCGGTTGCCCTAAGAAACTGGGAAAGATGGAAAGATGGAAAACGGTTGATGTCATTGAGCCGCTCCCAGTCATCACCACCCAATCCCTGCTTAGCCCCTGGCCATGCACACCACCATTCCACCATCCAGTGCAACCCCACCTGCGGAGCGGCTTTGGAAAAGACTGAGGGAACAACGACGCTGCGGGCTTGCGTCGCATCGGAGACCAAGATCGATTCCAAGCTACCGGGCAAAGAATTCCAGGAAAATGCTTAGCCAAAAAATGAGCGTGCCAAGTGCGCAGCCACGCATCATTCATTTGTCTTGACCCGGACGTGGCGGCGCTGGTGTGGCAAAGGTGGTGTGGCTCGTCCAGCCACTCAATCTCATTGAATTGCGCGGCACTTGCATCCGTATTGGCGGCACCCACCTACAGCTTGCCGTCGCGGCCTCTGCCACATAGGTTCAAGCACGTTTTTCTAGCGCAGGCTACAAACAACGAAACAAGACGGGGCACTAGCCAGTCGATGCCTGCTCCGTGGTCTCGTCTGATGCTTTGGATGATGGCAGAGGACGCGCGGTCCACTCACGTCGGTTGGATGGATCAGCCGTCAGGCCTGGTCACTCGACCGCTGATGTCGAGTGAGCCTGCTCTCCGACAGTCTAACAATGGCTGCGAGCGAAATTTTGATCCAGGTGTTTTGGCGGACAATTTTTGATAACATCTGAGCTATAGGAAGGATGGACCACACAAACAGCCACATGCGACGACCATACCCACTGGAATATACAGGATTGAAACTCACGGTGAAAATGGGACCCGACGTCTTTAACCTCAGGCCACAACATTAGCGCCCTACCTGCCCGCTCTTCTCCATGGTCTACCCAGAAATCCATCCTCTCCCTCCGATTCCCAGACAATTTTTTGATGTATGGCAGCCAACGGCCACCAACGGACCGCCGCCAACATGCTCCTCGATGCCCCTCGCCCCTGCCGCCGCCATTTAGAAACGCCACAAAAATGTTACAACCGAACATGATCCTGGTTGGCAACTGGCCAACAGCCGCCGTGGCAAGGCGTTTTCACCTCCGGCACGGTTTGATAGGCTGAGGAAGCCGGATGGACGCACCAAAATATTTCTTCGGCGCCTCGAAAGCTAATCACCTCTCCATTGATTGACCTGCGCCGCTGGACAAGCCCGCGATTTTCCACAAACAGACAATTTTATGACTGCCGACCTGGCCACCATAGCCTGACCTCCATCCCTCCCTGACTTACCGCAATCGGCCCAGTATTAAAAGCTTCTGGGGAGCGGCCTGTGTGGCGTGCCTGTTTAGGCAGGGTTCAATAGCTTTATCCTGAGGACTGAGGCTGTCCAGCGCGCGCTCGAGTCCTTTACGCAACGCAAACGGGATACGAAAATGATTGGCACCATCACCAAACGCCCGGCCGCGACCTCGCCTCCTTAGGAGCCTAGTATCGCCGCCTCCATGTCGGCCGATTTCTGCGGCTTCAATAACATTCAGATTTCGGCTGCACGCCGACACCAATAATGAGGCCGTTGGATCGGCATCCGGCATCGTAGTCCATGCTTCTACGTGTTTTTAAAAGCCGTCCTCCTATGTCAAATTTGACAAGACGATAGCAGCGTCAATGTCAGCCCGGACGAGCATCCCGACCCAAGGCTTGAGGTCGACACACGATGGCCGCCCGCTGTGCCTGCCAGCCTCCCAAGACGACTTTACGGCCTTGGCATGCATTTATCGAGTTGGTGGGATGCCTATTTAGCGAGGGGTATGGAGCGCCTCACCACAGTGGCGCTGCCATGCCCGGTATTTGCACTTGCAGGACCTCCAGCCTGACCAATTGATAGATTCCTCTGTTGCACGCAATATAACAGAGAAATTTAGAACTTAAACCGTAAAAACCAGGTCCAGATCCCCGGACCTTCCTCCTTACGAGCCAGCGTTCGTCCAGTAGACGCAGAAGCCGGTTTCTGAACATTTGCTTCAAAGGCCACCGCCGACCCTGTCTCGCCATGGCCAAATCCGTCCCTGCCCGCGACTTCACTGTCGGCTGGGTCTGCGCCCTGCCGATTGAGCTGGCCGCCGCCGCCGAGATGATGGATAAGGAGTTCGCCGCCTCCCCTTCGCTGCGCTTTGGCGTCCTCGTCGGCGTCGGTGGCGGCGTCCCACATCTCGACGGCGACGACGACATCGACATCCGGCTTGGCGACGTGGTGATCAGCCAACCAGACGGCCAACATGGCGACTCCGCCTCCGTCGACCGCACCCAACGATACGCACGGCGCAAGATTGGCCTGCCTAAGCACGCACTTTGCCTGTTTATGCACGCACGTAGTCTCAGTGCCTCAGACGTGATCGATTCAAAAAGGGCCGGCCCACCGCGGCTCCATGACTCGGTAGGGTGGCGCAACGAAGTCATTTGGTCTGTGCGCACGTACCGGTGGGCCGGCCATTTTTTTGAAGATTACGTCTGAGATAATATGGTGATTTTTTCCTTTTTATGGGGATGTTCCCCATATAAACTGAAAAAATCTATATTGAACACTTGGCCATATTTATACAACCACATGTCGCATCCATTAATAAAGAAGTGTTTAAAGGTGGGAATAGCTTCAATTCCAAACTGAAATACTTTTTATTCCGCTTAGGCGCTTCGTTCGTAATTGCTAATCGCTAACGCGAAAATTATTTTATGGGGATAAAATAGCATTATTCCCGCAATTTTCTATAACCACCTCCTGGTTTACCATTTTATGTGGTTACCGGACTAAAAATTTGATGGAAAGCATTTCCGAGCCTGCTTTAATAGCCGACGGTATATCGCTTGCGTTGCGCGCAATCGAAAATAGTCGCGCGTTAGCTATTGGGCAATATCAAGGCCGCCCTTTTCGGGACGTTATTTTTGATATCTACCACTATACGAATAAACCGGAAAACACGCTTTTTTAATGTAAATTTATTACTTCCGTTACTAAAGCACTTTTGAATTAGCTTTAAAAAGGCCAGGAATACCACATACTATGGCGAAAACCTAAGCCCGACCAAATCTCCTGCATCCAACGTATCGTTTATGAATTTAGAAATACCATCCTTATCGCTAAAATAGGATATGGCAAAAGTATCGTGTTTTAAGCAGTATTTATTATCCGGAATTAATATATTACTATCCAATTCGTCCCATTAAATAAATTGGGGGAAAAACAAACCCAGGTCGTTACCAGGTTCCTATGGGCTAAGCCTATTTTATTTAACCATTTGACGAAAAATGTAAAATATTGGAGCAATAAAAGCGCAAATCGGGCTAGGCTAATATATATTACCATCTTAAACCGATAACGTATGGAAACCTAGCAACCCGGCAGGATATACGCATTTTCTGTTTGGGCCAAAGCAAGTTACCGATTATCGGTTTTTTCGTTTCCTTCGCAACCCCGAATTTAGCATACAAATAGCTTTTATCGCTATCGACGAACTTTATACGGTTTATTAATGGAGGGAATTCCGTACCTTATACCTAAATTTCCATTTTATCCGCTCCGCGATCCCTACGTCGATCCCGTTTTTTGGGTATATAGCAACATTTACCTAAAAAGCCGAACAGTTCGTCCTTACTCACGCGGGGTTTAAATTCCCTGGCTTTAATAAAAACCAGCTATAAATTGTTCGAATATTTGTAAATAAGCCGGAAATTTCTTTCGTAATGCAGTGCCTTAAAAGGGGATAACGATAAAATAATTACCGTCGCCTTTTTTTTTTAATAAAAGATATGCTGCCCGGGTTCGAACCTTTTTCAATTCCTAAAACTATTATTTATATAAATTCTCGCAATAGGTTTATAAAAGCCCGCTATGCTTTTATATTATATTTCGAAAGCCGAAGAATTAATAGCGCAATATTTAATCGTACAATTGTTATTTACCATTTTATTACACCGCCTATTAACTAAAAACGGATATATAATATATTCCGGAAAGCCGATTCCTTTATTAGGATTGTTTTATTTACTATTTCTTTCGGAATAGGTATGGATATCCCAAACGTTATGCGTATCGTATAATATAAAGCTTTGCTTTTATAAAATATTGCGGATTTGATGCAAAAATTTGGTCGCGTATACCGTTCCGGCAACCGCCGAAGCACGGGGTATTTTTTCGCCCCCTATTAATATTTCGACATAATAAGCACAGGTAATAAAATTTTAGCGCAAAAAAAACGCCGCATCCCGTAATAACATGCACCTTTCACCCTAAGTAACTTACGCTTATTAATAGCAACTTTAAAAAATAATATTGCGATAAACGCGTTCCATAAATCGGCTGCATCGGCCGCGTCGGCCGCGTTAAACTATTTTACGTCACATTTTACCCCCGTTAACGCAAACCAAGTAATTAAAAGGAGGTTATTAGCGCTAGCATTTTAAAACGACGCGAACTACACATTCGGCATTTATTTGGGCGCTATTCCTTTGCTATAAACCGCTACCGAAATTAAATAGCGAATTAAATTACGGAACGAACACCCTTATATGTACGATTTTGTTAATGCCTTTTGTTTCCGGCGGAAATGTTTTAATTAATTGCAAAAAGTAAAAGCATATCGAATGCCACCCGAAAATTACTGCAACGCATATTCCTATAAGCTCGGTAAACTTAATGTTCTTCCCAAACTAAATAAGCCGATTGTAAAAATTAGAAAGTACATAAAGCCGTAGTTTATACGTAAAAAGCTAATGGCAGTTCTGGAGCGTATCGCTAACACCAAACTATACCCCGATCCCATTCGGCTATTTACCCTCCCCGGCACAATTTTAATGGAAAATATTATAATAAACCATTTAGCGAAAGCTATTAAATCGAAAAAGGGCTCGCTAAATTTGCCACAAATCCGCGCGCTTGCGCAAAACTTTAGGAATTAAAAATAGCACGTATGGTTAGGAACAAATGGCGACCTGCTACGCGAAAAAGTGCAAGGTATATACCGCCGGGAAATTGCTTCGCATTAGAAGCATTACCGCTAATCCACAATAAAAAAGAGGCAGCCCCAACAGCTACAATCGCAACCGGAAAAAAATGCTAGCTAAAAACACGGGTTTTCGTTTTAAAAGAAAAAACGCAAACGGGTATAATTTACGCCGGTTTTAATGCAAAAGTTAAAAGTAGACCCAAATTAAAATTCTTTGTAATTTAAACATTCAACTTTATTTAACAACATTCCCATACAAACTTTTTATACGGCTATTTACCTAATCGTTTAACCCCTCCTCGCTATCGCTTTTTACCTTTCCAAACGGGTACAATTTTTCACCTTTTGTATTAGCAATCCTTATCCCTTTTTCGTTAGTAACCTTTAGTAAGCTTTGCTAACTTTGCACGCTCGCCGGCCTTATTATAGCTTTATTAAAATTATTTAGTTTGTTTTTTAGCAGGTTAGTAAGCCCTTAGGAAAACAACTGCGGGGCGTTAAATATTTCGTCCTAATTTACTCGGTCGAAATTATTTCCCTACCTATTTTTTACCAAAGTACACGCCTATTGCACCACGTCTGCTTTAGTGCTTACAACGGTATATGCATTATTTTTAGGTATACCGAATTTGGATTTGAAAATAGCGCGTAATGTTGCGGTAATAGGGCTTAAAATTGCACAATATTGGAACGTCGTCCATATATCGTAAGTAAAATTGCGGTTACTTTTAATGTCCGCAAAAAAGCTTTTATTAATGTGCTTTACGGCGAAATTTACCGCTTTAAACCTACGTCCGGCAATAATGCACCGGACTAATCCAAATTGGAAAATGGCAATATTTAGCGGTTTGGTTATAATTTTTAAGCGTAATAGCTAAATTAAATACAGCATTTGTAATCTATAGTTTTTGGCGCTTTTGCAGCCGTAAAAAAACAGGGTAAGCATGGGGATATATTAACGGAATACGCTATAGTCACCGGCTCGAATAGCTTTATCGATAACCTAAAATATTTCGATAATATGAAAGTATTTGCATTAAAAGCGGAAAAGGATATTGCTTTCCCTATTGTTAAAATAGTTGCCGGTACTGCTAAAGTATCCGAACGCGTCCGTTCAGATATTTTAATATAAGTGTTGAGTTCAATTTGGCCACGGCGCACTGAAAAGTGTAGCCGACTACATTTGCAATGCAGTCCAGGAGCTATTATATAGCTTGTTATTAACACCACCCCTTAAACGTTATTCCAGGGCTTAATGGAACATAAGTTTGCTTGTACTTGCTGTCGCTGCTAGTAGCTGCGACGAGCGCTTTGAAGCGGGTTACTCCAACTGTGTGGAGTCCCACATTTGTGGGGCAATGCAGCACTGTGCTTTGGCCTAGTGGGGGCCCGGAACCCACTGGCACTCGGACTAATTGAAAAAGTTTTTTAAAAGCTGACAAGCACGGGGAATTGAACTCGAGCAACTTGGAGGTCGCAGGGAAACGCGCACGAGGGCGACATAACCTGTTGAGTTCAATCTGGCCACGGCGCACTGAAAAGTGTAGCCGACTACATTTGCAATGCAGTCCAGGAGCTATTATATAGCTTGTTATTAACAATAAGTTATCGATATCGTCGATAAAAACTTTAGTTAAAGCTTTCACTAAAATAAACGAGGTAATTTCCGCTATTATGCTTAAAGCACCAGTTTGCTAAAGCTAGTACATAACTATAGCTAACATTCGCGCACGGTAAACGTTTTGGAATAGCCTAATGGCGTAGTAGTATTTTGGTACTAAAACGGATAGCTTTTGCGTTCGACCCAATCCTTTTACGTTTATTTTTACCAATAGCTTAAATTCTTTCCATATATGGGATAATATATTAAGCTTAATATAAAAAAAGGCCGGAATTAGAAGCATTTATTATTTGCGGTTAAATGGTTGATTGGCTTTAAGCTAAGCGGATTAAATATGTTGGATAAAGGAAACTATTTTTTAATTGCTATAAATAAGGATTAAGTTAGCGTTATAATCGAAAGTAAGGTCGTTAAGCTTTAAACCGAGGAGCTTTTGGAATAGCTGTTCGTAAATGCGGATAATTCCGCTAAACTCGCCTTTATTTTCTATAATAGCCGGTGTTTAAATAAGGTATAATATTTAAATTAAAGCACGTAATATTTTTAGGAAAAGCTTTTCGGGGAAGCGCAATTTTGGAGCGTTTTCGGCACCATTATATAAATCGTTGGAAATTGTAAATCCATCGAATAGGTGGTGGAGGATTTGTTAGCGGAATAGGAATTAGGCACATTTTGGCTGGTTGCGAGGAAAAGGCAACGTAAATATTTCGAATAGCTATCGCTTTTAAAAAAGCAAAATTGCGCGCTATTAGGATTAGGTATATCGTTCTACGTCGGGGCACCCAATAAATAAACATATGGTAACGTTGCGTATAATATCGGTACGTCTATATCCCAGGTTTTGGATGCGATTTATAAAGTTAAAGTTGTCGTATACAACAACGAATAAAGGGTCGCGGGCAACGCGGCGCAAATTTACCTATCCAAAAGATATAATTTAATATGGAATGGATAAAAAAGCAAATTACTTTACAGGCATACGTATTTTAGCTTTTTCCACCAACTTCGTAATTTCCCCTTTTGTTTGGCGATATAAACAAAAAACCCCCAATCCCGCTAAAACTTTTATTACCGGCTTCGGCATTCCGCTATTAAGTAAATAAATACCCAAACTTTTCGCTAAATAATTGCTCCGCTTTAGCGAGCGAACATTAGCTAAAATGCTAGCAATTATAAAGCAAAGGCCTAAATTTTTATCGCGGCGACGAGTAACTAGTGCGTCGGTAAAACTTTGCGAAAAAGGCTGGTTAGATCCATAAAATTCCCAATAGCTGCGGTCGTTAGCCATTAGGTGGTTGAAAAACGCGGATAAATTAAGCGCTTCCCGGCGGAAAACGGCGTTTATTTAGCCGAGGTCGTTGCTAATCCAAAACGTATCGCAAAAATCTTTAGCGGCTACTAGTCCATCCCCTTAAGCCACAGCGGCAAAGGTAAACTGGTTAAAAAGGGGGTGTGCGCTAACGCCGACAAAATTTTGCCGAAAGGTAAGGAATGCAATTAATAGTGGTGCAAATACATTTGATTGTTGGAAGGTTAAACCAGCAGTTTGGAATACACGGATAACGTCGTTATCATTCGCAAATTGGCGAAAGGCTTTAACGCGACCAGCTTTAGGTTTGCCGGTAAAAGTATTAAATTAGCATATCCATTGCTTTAAAAAAAAAACGAAAAAATCCCTTAACCACCCTGCTTTGCCAGAACTGGATAGTATTTTTAACGAGCTGGTTATCTTCACCGCCGTCGGCATCGTCGTCGTCTTTACCGCCGTCGGCATCGTCGTCGTCTTCACCGCCGTCGGCATCGTCGTTATCTTCACCGCCGTCGGCATCGTCGTTATCTTTACCGCTATCGGCATCGTCGTTATTTTCGCTGTTGTTTTTTTTAACGTTTCCTATGTTCCTTTCGTCGTAAATAAACCGGAGGTTGGAAAAGCCTGGTTGTTCGTTATCGGAAAGGCTGATATCTATGGGATTTGGGGTAGGGGTTGGGCGTTGTAGCGTAGAATGCAAAGGCGTAAGGTCGGAGGTTGGGAAATTTACCCCTAGTAGCCCCGCGGTAATGGATGCCGCGGATTGTTGGGATTGAGGGGGGAGCGACGGCGACGAAGATATTGTAATATTGCACCTATAGGTGAAGATTCGAATCGATAAACGATTTGTATTACACGGAACAGGGTAAGGAAGTATTATTTGGATGGATCTTTGCGATTGTAAATATCGTCAATTGGTGATTGCGGTAAAATGCCGACAAAAAACGAGATTTTCGCACCAAGGTGTCTCAAACCAGGTGATAAGGAAGTTGGGGGGGGGCTGTGATTGGGTGGATTGGGTGGGGCGGGGAGGGGTGGGGCGGAGTGACTCGGGGGACTTCCGCCACACCTGGTCTGAGGCACTGAGACTAGCACGCACGCGCAAGATTTGCCAGAAAGCACGCGCCTCTGTTTGTTGCCACGCCGGGCTATACTAAAGTATAGGTGGCATCGCACGCGCAGAATCTTCGCGCGGCTCTGTTTGCCAACCGTGAAGTGTACGGTACGCCCTGCGCCACGCTGCCAAGCCGCGCAGCCTATCGTGTACAAAGAGCACACCGTGTTAGAACCAGGCCCTACAGCCCCCGAACTTTCTTTCTTTGGCCGGGCCTAGGAGGGGTCCCGGGGTCCCCTCCGCCCACACCCGGCCTCATGCTTTTTCCGGCGCTTTGCCGGCCGACTGCTTTTACTACCACCAACAGCAGCGCTTACAGCGCGCCGGCGTTTATTCGCCTTTTTGCCGATTGCCCGCTCACCAACAAGGAGCGCCGGAATGCGGCCCGAACTCCGTGTGCCTACGGGTTTACTTTGTTAGCCGCCTCGATAGCAACATGTAGCCTAGTGTCGAGCTTAGATAGCGCTAGCACGTTATATGCCCCCAAGGAGGCAGGGAATGGTAGATCCCGACTAGCTGACGTTAAATATACTTTCTCTTTTTATTTAGCCATTTGCCACGGCTATGGCCGGGGCAGCAACGGCGCGGGCGAACCGCCGCAAAGTCCTCCTTAGCAGCGGCATTTAGCGCGCTACTAACAGCCTTAACACGGCCAACAACACCCTCGCCGGCAACTAGGGGCGGATAGGGACCGCCTTAGGCACTAACCGCATCGTTTCCTCGCTCGACCGGACCAGCGCCGTGGGCCAGCGTGCCACGTACACGCGTGGGTCACGTCCGCTAAGCGCGCTGGTCGGCAGGTCTCCAACAGCCCCGGCGTCGCCAACGGGTACCCTGGCGTGTCGTGCGCCGGCGACGGGACCCTGGTCTTAACCCTGTTGGGCTTTAACGGCAAGGCCTTCACGAGCGTGGCCTTTAGCGTTGGCGGCGGCGGGCAGGTGTCGCCCGTGGGCGCCTCCCCGACCAGCGTCGGCGCCGGGACCTGTGTGCAGGCCTCGTTCCGCGCCTCGGGCGGCTGCCAGGCCGGCTGCAACGCCTCGGCGTCGTATACCAAATTTGTGCACAGGGGCCAAGACCACCCGCAACGGGCCAAAGCCACACCGCCGTCGGGGCCGCCGCCGGCGCCTGGGGCGGGGGGCGCAGGGGGTGCTCGGTAGGTTAAGGGGTCAGTTAGGCGTGGGTAGCATGATTTAAACTCGATAGAGCGGTGCAATTTTTAGGATTTGGCGGCACTGCCCGTGTAAATACAAGCACAGCCTTTGGGAGGAGCACAAACTGCCCTTATCCTTAATTGTCTACCCCCAGTTCCGCTTCAAACCAACCACAGCGTCCTCTCCTCGGCTCCTCGAAACAACGCTTCGACACCGTTGCCAAAAAGCCTACCCGTACCGACGCGCTCGAAGCACTCGTCATCCCCAAATGCGGGAACTTCCTTGCGGGCCAGGTACAACACCTTGAATGAGGTCTGATATCCCCGCAGGTTACCAAAACCAAAGCCTCCGGGCGTCTTTGGCATGCTTTTAACGACGAAAGCGAAGAGATCTTCGGGCTGGCGGGGTTGTTGCTGTCTTTGATCCTCGCCACTTCCGGCGTTCTGCTCTTGCTGGCGCTGGCTAGGGTCTTCGGGGGGAGATTCCGGGTCGGGGTCCTGGTACTCTGGGTGCTCGAGTGAAGCCCAGCCGACGATGCTGTCCGGCTCCTCCACCGTGGTCACCCGCCGCCAGAGGCACCGCCCGAAATTTGCGCTGTGGTCCGTAACGTTCGCGGCTATGCCGATGTCTTCCTCGCTCCGGAAAAAGTCGTGGACGAGCGCGGGCAGGAGCCGTCCGCGCAGGCGGAGCGCGAAGAACCGGGCGTAATTACCGTACTCGTCGAGCGCCGTGGATACCGCGTCCTCTGCGTCGCGCGCTTCGAACTGCGGCTCCCACTTGTGTGGATCGACAGGTATTCTAATGGCTCTCAAGATGTCGCATTCCAACCTCTTAAGCTTCCGACTTGTGCGTAATTGCCCCTGCTTGTCGGACCACCGCACTCCCATGCCTCTTCTCACCACCTGGCTTCCTTCTCCCTTATTTGGCGCCGACGAGGCACGCATTTCCATGGATGCCCACGACCACGTCGGGATGCCGGGCAACCGGGCGCGTCGACCCGTGATCGAAGGAAATTGCTCCCATAACAACGCCCTGGGCTCGGATCTCCACACTCCGCAAATATACCGGTGCGAAGCATCAAATCTCGGCCACTGGCCGGCGGTTTGCAGGGCCCGTATTGCCTCCCCGAACTCCTTTGCGACCCCGGCCAGGGCGACCAGCCGGTCCTGATCGATTAGTGAGATTTCCAGGCCAGAATATGTCTCTACGATGTTCTCCCATGCGGACACGATATTAGTGTATGTGTCCAAATCAAATACCGAGGACTTCAACGCGCGGTCCACGGTTTGTTGGTTGGTATTGCTTTCCGGAAGCTCCACAAAGCCACCGGCCAGCGTTTTTGTGCCCTCCGAGCACCAGACAAAGATGGAGCCGTGAGAAAACATCAGGAGGCGCCGGCTGAGCACCAACTCTTGGTATATCCAACCGCGCCGGAACAGCGGGCTTCGGATAACGTTCTCGCTATAGTCTCTGGTCAGGGACTTCTGTCCGACGCACTGCAGATAGAAATGTCCATTCTGGACGCCTTGTCGGCCCCGGTACGGGAGACGCGCCAGGCGCGCGATTTCCTGCGCCTGCAGGGGCCCGAAAAGTCCGCCTGTCTCGTGCCTCGCGGTAGCAGCTATGGTGAGCCAAGCGCCTTGGTAATAGTCGGCCATCTGGACGGACTCGGCAGCCCAGTCGTCTGCGTTGTCCTGGATGATGCACAGGGAGTCGATCCAGATGTACCGGATGCCCTGCGAGGCAGCGACGCGGGCGGCGTCGTAAAACAGGGGCGTCCCGCGACACTTTTTTTTCTGGAGGGAATAGTTGGCGCTGGTCGTCCGCGTCGCCTCCGTCTCCTGGTCCCAACGGTGGCTAAAAGCGATGTATCTCCCGGACTGGCCTGCTGTTTCCCTCAGGACCAACTTCAGCTGGTCGGGGCGGCCATTCCAGTCGTCCGCAGAAACAGACAGAATCTCGACACACCTAGTCGGGAGCGGTACCGCCCCGGTACCGATTGGGTGGCGTCGCGACAGGGCAAGACTGCAATTGCGGTGGCTTTGCGTACACCTCTGGTGCCAAAGCGCCAGAGACTGTGCATGGTACGGGGTCCACGAGTAGCTCCCCATCTCGATCCGGCCGACTATGTCCCTAGACAAATGCGCGGGCGTCCCTGCAGCGGACTGCGGATTAGCCCCTGTCATTGGCAGTATCATCTCTCTCGCGCGCTGTGCATCAAATGAAGCCTAGGGATCGTGGCATGTTACCTGGGTCGGCGGCGACATGGAGATGAATCTCGGGGCTGGCCCCCAGCCTGAGTATCTCGGCGCCTAGAACGACAGCCACAAATGCCCGCAGCTCGCATATTTGCAGCGCGTCCTGCTCTTGGTCACCGGTTTCCAGATCTTCGGCAGCCGGATGCCGTACCGGATAGATATTTAGCCAAGGAGGCCACATCCACGAAAGCATAGACGTGACCCAAGTATCTGGGTAAAACAGCCTGTGCGGCGATTCCCCGGCGACATGGCGGGCGGCCATTTCCAGGAGGGAATTTTTCGTGCCATGGTCTAGCTCGGCAGCCTCGAGGTTCTGGAGCACGAGACTGCAGAAGGAGCAGCCAGATTTGGCGCTCTTGACAAATTCGACGAGGGGATAACCACGCAGCCTGAACGTGTCCCTCCTGAACGATTGGACGTCGAAGTTCTGGCACCGCGAGCAGAGCCTGGGGGCCATGTTTGCTGAGGATTTTCGCATGGCGCACTTTGTGGACCGCAGCGCCCGAGCTGGGAGGTGGGTACGGCGGCGGCGGCGCAGCTTGTGGAGGAACGGCACAGCCGCACAACACAGCCTCACCTACGGGACAGGCTTCGTCGCGCGCGCGCACGTGCGCCGGAGTCAGCGTGGCCAGCCAACTTGGCACATCCCGTACAAATTGTCAGTTATTCTTCTTTTTCCAGCTCCTCACGGCCCTTCCGCTATCGGACATCGACACTTCAATCGAACCATCATGGTTTTGGATATTATTGACAAGCCCCTTCGGCACCCAATTTTTAGTGTACTTTTTATGCTCGCCCTGGAGCTGTACGAAGTATCGCTTTCGATTGCCACCATTGCGATCACAGCAAGCGCGGGAGCATATGGTGTCTCCTCCTTCTACGCCGCACTGGTCCTCTTTATCGCCGCATTCTACGTGCCCACCATGGTGCTTTTCTGGAGGCAATCGCAAACTTATAAACGTCGAGTTTTGTTTCAAATTATAAGCATCGCCCATATCATTTTAAGCGTCGCGGCTATAACACATGCTATCCTGCGGGGATATCCTTTAGGGGGTAACCTCCCCCAGCTACTTGTACTTTTAAGTTCCAGCGTTGCCCTTTTGTACGACCAATGGGTTTACCATTTATACGTCCGCGTTACTCCCCCGGAACGCAAGTTGCCGAGACGTTACGAACCAGTGGTTGCAACTTCACAGCACGAGCCTAGAGGCTCGTCGTTCCAAGAAGCAATGGCAGGAACTGAGGCCACGGTGGAATTAACCGATAACCACGGGTGTGGGTTTTTGGCAGCTTTGTTTGCCGAGCAGGACGATATGGCAGCGATATCGGGAAACGGCGGGCAAGGAAGGTTCCAAGTAAGTGTCTCACGGACCCCGATTCCATTCTCTCATCGGTATGCCCAAGTGTTTAACGCCACAACCCCGACCACAACAACAGCAACAACAAGATCAGCCTGACATCGCGGCCAACGACCAGGGCAGCACGGACAGCTCGCTCCCCCTGTTTAGTAGCCCGATAAAGTACTGGTGCTCCCCGAACCGGCCTCGCCGCCAAGTTTGGCACTTGCGCATCCTCATTGCTTGTAATGTGGTCACATTCCCGTTAAGTGGCTTAACTGCTCTCGCGTCCACGTATAAGTCGTCCTTTCACGGGTGAGTAAGGCGCCTCTTGGCAAATATGTGCAACTTGTTAATCCCGCATCAAAGATCTTGCTATTTCCAGATTCCGTTGGCATGGATATCCATGCTTTTCACATTTCTGGCCGTAGCGCTTATTTGGCGTCGCGGCTCGGCAGATCGCCGCCTCGGACCACATCTCAAGCTCGGTTCCGCCGTGCTTGCTGCTGCCTGGTCGTTTAGTGTTCTAACTCCCACTTTAGCTTTGTGTGGCTGTGTGGCCGTGGCTCCAACCTGGCGTGATGAGACTTTTTTAGTTTTAATATTCGGCGTATATCTGGATTTACTAGTTCTCCTACTCGGTTATGCCTTGTTTTCAGCCCCTTTATTCCAGCGCAGCGTGCCAGCATGTAACATTTTGGAAGAATACAGGCACCCCACCTCCTAAAGGGCAGTGCCGCTATACGGAATGTTTGGTACAAGTTAGTCTTCCCACATGTCACACGGAAGAACCCGTGGACCTAACTAGTCGGCATCACGAGTCGGCCTTACGGAGGTTCGGAGACCCGCATAGGCGGTCAACGGCCCCAAGGCCAAGCGGTGAAGGTTGGAAGGCAGTGTGAATCATGTACTCGATACTTCGCACGGATCACAAAGGGTCTATATAAACCCTGCCATCTCCTATGTTTTCCACGAGAGATTCCTTCTTCCTCAAGCATCTTTTGAGCCCATAGAAAGATTATCTGCAATCTAGAGATCCTTTCTCCAAGCCGTCTTTGACCCCTTGTTACACCACAATATTGATACAGCATTTTGTAATAAACCGGACTACGGGTTGGTCGCCGGTAGGGGTTATAGTGATGTTATTTTGGAAGATGAGGAGGAGGAAGAGAGGAACTATGAGGAAGGTTGTGAGGCTTTTATATATACACGAGTTGGCTTAGGGGCCACCCCTGAGCTACTATTTCCGTGCCCTAAGCACGGAACTATGACATAGCCGCCTCTTCCGGGCTCGGCCCCTTGGTTGCTCCGTGACTTTTTCGTTTTTGGTTTATTTTGATATCGCGGGTGGTCCGTTAGTTGGAGAGCTTCGTGCTATAGTGGGTGTTGCTCGATTCCAGGTTGGCTTCGGGGTGGGCGCTTGCGTTTTCCGTGGTTCGGTTTGGGCGTGCCTTCCTTTTTTGTTAGCGGGGGCGGTTCGTTTCCTTGTTGCCTCGTGGCTTTTGGCTGCTTCGCTCCTTCCTTTTTTTCGTTGTGTTTGCTTGCGTGATTCGCCTGGCTTTTTTGCGGTCCCGTTATTGCTTGTAAAGTTTTCCCTCCCCGCCGTCGTTTCGTTTCCTGTTTTTTTTTTTCCTAATTCCGGTTTCCCTCCACCTTCCTTTTTGGGTGTTATTAATATTGGGAGGTCAAATCGGGGATTTGCAGCGCAGTCACAGTGGCCAGCAGGGTCTCGGTTAGTTGGATTGGGCCCTGACAGGCGCTATAAATAGCGCTGTCGGGGCCCCAAGCTTAGTGGGGTGAATAGGCTTGTATTGCAGTTGAGGGGCGCCAACAATCGCTTCCCTCATATACCCACCGACATCGATCCCGCGGGTTCTCCGCCGTGGGGGCTTCCGGTGCCGCAAGCGATTTTCCGAAAAATTATTTTGTATGGGGTTTCCAAAAAATCGACCCACGACCACCAAACCCATCTCCGCGTTGAGCCTCCAATTCTGACTTGTGCAAATTGACTCCTGACCAATTCTGTGTAGGGTAGATGTGCAGGGTAGGCGAGTCAGTGCGACCCACAACGGCTGACTTGGGTGCTTAGGCATCCTACAGGGGCCACAGGCCACCTTCAAGCTTTCAGTAAGCGCTATAGATGCTGTAAGCCACCCCCGGGTACGCTATAAGCCCTGCCCGCTACTCCTGTGCACAACCCCACAACAGTACAGGGTAGATAATCTAATAAGAGTAGTACATGGTAGGTTGGGCCTATGCACCCAACCTAAGCTAAATACATTAGTTCTTTTAACAGGTGTTAACCGACAATTTCCGTTTTCCGACCGTCGCGGTTTCGTTTTCGTTTTATTTCGTCGCTGTTTTTTTACGCGGTTGCTCCTTTTTTTAGCATTTCCTTCCTTTTGTTCCGGCTCCTTTCCGGTGTTGACTTTTTTCCCGATTGGCGCGATCCTTACGATGTTTGCTGCCGCTGCCGCTCCTTTTCCGCCTCCCGGAGGCGGTGGCGACGATCCGTTTGGTTGTGTGAGTTTTTTCGCTCCCGTTTGTTGTCCGTGTTTAACCTATGGCGTGGTTTAGCATTAGCGCGATAAAGGCCGTCGCGCCGCCGATGCAATTAATTTAACGGGCGATTCGTCGGACGAGGAGCATGCGGCTCCCGTTCATTAAAAGTACGAATGTAACGCGTGTTTCGGCAAATCCAAAGTTATTGGAGTTGTGGTTTGCAAAAAGTACCGGTTTGGTTAGGTTTGTGACCGTTGCCGTCGTGGGAAAATGGCGGGCTGTAACATTTCCAATGCTGTTTACGTTTTAAGTCCCGCTTTGCGCCGTGCCCGACGCGACCTTTTCGCTTTAACGATTGGCGACCGTTACATTGCCAAACCTGGTGTCCTTTTCGGCAAAGGCTCGCGTTTTGTCCTTACCCGCAAGTACCTATTTGCTTACTAATATTGGTCGCGGTTTTTTGACAAAACCAATACGAATTTTAACTGTTAGTATGTCTAAAACGCCAACCTTGCGGGCGACGCTTTGGTTTTTAGCAACGCGGCTAGCATTCCTTTTCGTTGCGGCAATTAAAGCTAGTAGTTTATGGATACGTTTGTTCGCGGTTTCGGTTTTATGCAAATAGCTGGCCCTTTTTTTTATATTTCGCGTAGCGGCGCCGTTAACCTTTTATAGCGAGCCTAAATGGAAGCGGAGCGTTACGCCGAAGCGCGTAACGCCCGGTTTATTAACGCTATTAATTAGGTGGCTGCTAACAACCGTATTTAATCCAGTGGCGATTTGGAGCGTCGTCGCTTTATTTACCGTTCCGAGTCGCGTCGTCGCTCGCTTTCGCCCTTTTTTCGTGCTGCTTGATACCGTAAAAAGCGTTATCGTCGTTAAGATATCTATTATAGCGGTAGCAGTTTTTTTTCCCGTTAGTTCCGTTCCTTTTTTATGTTTAAGGAAAAAACGTTTGCCGATGATGGTGGTAAAGGTGGAAATTAGTTTCGGCTTTTTTTCGTATCCTGTGTGCGGGGTTTTTGGTTCGGGGTTGGGTGTTAAACGTGGTGGCAGTTTGTTGTGCTGGGTTTTTATTTTTCGTTAAGGTAGGGGGTCGTGCTGTTCCGCGTTTTAAGCGGCTATTTCCGTTCGTTTGCCGGCTTTCTTTTAGTTCGAGGTAATATAGCTTTCGTAATACGTCCTTTTTTGTTTTTAAATTGCGGCGGTTTGTTTTTTTTTGCTTTATAATTTGGGGCCGTTGTAGGTGTGTGTATTCCCTTATTGGGTTTTAAATTCCTTTATCGCTACTATATTTTTAACTTTTTCTAATAGTTCCTACGTTATTTTATCGTATCCTACCCATTTTATTAATGCTTGTTTTTTCCCCCGTTTTTTGGCGTTTTTTATAGTTAGGATTTTTTTTACAAGCCATTTTTCGTGGAGTTCGCTATCCTCCGGTAATGGGATTAAAATAGGTTTTAAACGTATGTTTGTGTTCGTTTGTAACGGGAACGGGTCGTTTGCTACCCGTTTTATTAGTTCGACGTGGAAATTAAAATGGATGCCTTTGGGTACATTTAGCGTAATATTAAAAGGATTAAAGACCGCAATTATTTCGAACTTATCCGCTACCTAATTTAGCTTTTTGCTAAGCCGGTTTGTTTTAATATTACGGAAGGATAGCTATATTTTATCGCCTATTTTGTATTTTTCGGCTGGGCGGCGGAACCTATTAGTTTGTAACTTTTGTTGTTATTATACAAATGCCGCAGTTATAATGGCTAATTCCAATCCTTCCCGTAAGTAAGTTAGAAAAGCGGAAGCACGCCTTTTTTTATTTGCTTTAAGTGCGTTATTTGGCGGTAGGTGTATTGGAATTGGGTTAATGTCGAAACCTAATAGTAAGCGGTTGGGGCTGTATCCCGTAATAATTAAGTCCTTATTATTAAGCGCGAGCTGGCAGGCGTCGAGGTGTTGCGACCAGTTGGTTTATGCGAAGGTAATAAAGCAGCGCAAATAGTGTTGGACTTTTTGGTTCGCTTTTTTTGTGCCCCCGTTTGTTTCCGGGTGAAAAAAGGTAAAAAGCAGCTGTTAAATTTGTATTTAGAAGCATAATTCCGTTTAAAATTCTTTTACCCAATTCGAGCCCTTATTGGAAATAATGCTGTCCGGAAAGCTACGGAATCGCTATTATGCTAATCGGAACCGTGCTGCGTATTTTTTCGCTCCTATAAAATGCATGGTTTCGAACTGGATGTATTTCGATAGCTTATCGGTAATAACTATTAAATATTCCGGCCCCCTTTTGGTCGCGGGAAATTTTGTTATAAAATTTATTAAAATGTTTTTCCAAAACTGGTCCGGTACCGGGAGGGGGCGTAGTAGCCCCTATTTGTGCCGTCGAAACGGGCGGGATTTGCGGCAAATGTCGCAATTGCGGATAAACTAAACCATATCCCGTAATATCCCGTCCTAATGGTAATTGCGGTATAAAACGGCGAATGTGTTATTCCGTCCCGTATGGCTTACGATTGGGGAAGCGTGCATTTTTTACGTTAAAATGGTCGTTAATAGCTTTTAAATTGGAAGCTATAATCGTTTTTTGTATTGGAGCGCTTTTTATGCATTAATGTTACAATCCGCTATTTGTGTTTTAGTATTAGCCTTTAGGGGGAAATTGCGCGCGTTTTGTTAAACCGTTGCAAATTTCCGCTTATATATTTCGTCGTAGCGTAATGCTTTATCCTATAGTTCCGCTAATATTTGTTCGCGGAAAACAGTAGCTCCCGTTAAAAGGGCCGTGGTGTGGTCGTGGTTTGCTTTTCGTGGTTAAGTTAAATTTGGCAATAGGGGCTTTTTCGTAGCTAGCGTGGCTTTGTTGCTGGACCATTCCGGGGGTTGGTCGGTTATCGATACGGAGTTAATATAAACTTCCGTAGGCGCTATACGTTAAATGGGTTGTACCGGTTGTAGTAATGTCGCTTTGCGTGCGCTTTTTTTTTCGTTTTGTTCCTTTCGGGATAGCGCGTCCGGTAGTACCGCGTGCTTCCCCGGTCGGTATTGCAAGTTGTAATTGAATTTAACTAATGTTTTTGCTTAACGCATTTGTTTTTCGGTTACTTTTTAAAGCTTCGAAAAATATTCCAAAGTTTTATAGTCTGTAAAAATTAGAAACGGCTTAAATACGCTTTAGAATTTTGCGTTCCAAGCTTTTAAATACTTTACTACCGCGAAAAGCTTTTTATCGTGGATAGTATAATTGCGTTAAGCGTCGTTTAGTTTGGCGGAATGGTAAGCGATTGGCCGCTATAAGCCATTTTTTTTATTGGGATAAGTAGCTTTTTAAAACCGTCCCGGAATAGTTTGTTTCCAATTTTATATCCCGTTTTGGGTCCTATTGTGCTAGTACCGGTGTTTATATAAAAGTTAGTTTAAACCGTTTGAAAATTTCGTTAATTTCGGAATCCTACCGGTACGGGGTTCCTTTTTTGGTTAAAGCTTACAATGGTGCCGCTAGTTTTAAATATTTGTTAATAAATTTTCGGTAAAAGTTGGCGAACCCTAAGAACCCGCGGAGCCCTTTAAGTTTTTTTGGTGCTTTTTAATCGCGGATGGCGCGGATTTTTTCCGGGTCGGTTTGGACCCTTTTTCCCGTTTTAACGATAAACCCTAAGTATTTTATTTTTTGCATAGCGAAATCGCTTTTTTCCAGGTCCAAATTTAATCCGGCGTTTTTTAACCGGCGGAAAACCATTTTTACCTTTTCCCAATGGTTTTTACGGGACCCCGAAAAAAAAATAAGTACGTCGTTTAAATAAACCGATACGAAATCGTCGAAAATATCGCTTAAAACACCGTTAATGTAGCGTTAAAAGGTTATTAGGGCTTTTGCTAACCTAAATAAGCAAATTAGCTATTTGAATAACTCGAACCGAGTTCGGAATGCTATTAGGTGCTCGTTACTTTATGCCATCCTAATTTTATAAAAAGCGGTTCGGACGTTTATTTTGGTAAACCATTTCGCTTTTAATAAGGAACGGAGTGTTTTTTTTTAATTTAATGTAATGGTTTAAATTCCCCCGGTATGGAGGCAAACCTAACGTTTTAGTTTTATCGAAAAGGTCGGCGAATTCCGCTAGTTTTTTAAGCAATTTGGGTTTTGGTCGTTTTAGGGAAGGTGTTTCGGCTGTAAATTAAAAGATTCGTATTATTTTTTTCAAAAAAGTGGCCGCGAATTTATAGCTTTGTTGCGGGTCCCGCCGTTATTTCCGGCAGGCCGCGGTAAAAATGCTACCGATTATTACTAAAAGCTTTTCCGAAATTGGCCGAGCTTTTGCCTTTTTTATTACGAATTAGCCGGGTTTTCCTATTCGTAAGCAGTTCGAGGCCGCGTTAAAGGTAATTTGTTCGTTTTTTATTTACGGGAGTTTTAGGACAACGTTTTTAGGCATTCCCGGGATAATGTAAAATAGGACGGGTTTAACCCACCCGTTTATATCCATTTCGCATTTAGTAAGGTACTTAATGGCTGTCGGAGTTTTGCCTAAAATGGTTCCGAGTTGCCGAAATTTATAAAGTCGTATTTTTTCGATTCGATTTTTTGCTACGAAGCTTTCGCTTATTACCGCGTAATATTGGCAATTTAAATCCATTTGTATATCGATAAATTGGGAAAAGTTAAGCAATATTGGCACTAAAAACGGGGAGCCGTCCATATTGCGTTCGATTTCCTTTAATTTATTTTTTCACTTTTTTTTAAATGGTTTTTTGGTTACAATTTGTGTCCGTTGCCGCAATTTCCCCCTTTAGTTAAGTTTTTCGTTAAGGGCTATTTTTTTCCCTTTTCGGTGCCGATGCTTTAGGTAGCGGCCACTTTGGTTTTTTTGGGGTTGGTTGCGTTCCGGTAGCGGCAAGCCCGTCGTTTAGTCTTAGTGCCTCAGACCAGGTGTGGCGG
>JNVV01000048.1:74482-193043 GCA_000733355.1 Falciphora oryzae
TAATCACAGCCCCCCCCCAACTTCCTCATCACCTGGTCTGAGACACCTTGGTGCGAAAATCTCGTCTTTTGTCGGCATTTCACCGCAATCACCAATTGACGATATTTACAATCGCAAAGATCCATCCAAATAATACTTCCTTACCCTGTTCCGTGTAATACAAATCGTTTATCGATTCGAATCTTTACCTATAGGTGCAATATTACAATGTCTTTGTTGCCGTCGCTCCCCCTTTAATCCCAACAATCCGCGGCATCCATTACCGCGGGGCTGCTAGGGGTAAATTTCCTAACCTCCGACCTTACGCCTTTGCATTTTACGCCACAACGCCTAACCCCTACCCCAAATCCCATGGATATTAGCTTTTCCGATAACGAACAACCAGGTTTTTCCAACTTCCGGTTTATTTACGACGAAGGGAACATAAGAAACGTTAAAAAAAACAATAGCGAAAATGACGACGATGCCGATGGCGGTAAAGATAACGACGATACCGACGGCGGTGAAGATGACGACGATGCCGACGGCGGTGAAGATGACGACGATGCCGACGGCGGTGAAGACGACGACGATGCCGACGGCGGTGAAGACGACGACGATGCCGACGGCGGTGAAGATGACCAGCTCGTTAAAGATACCATCCAGTTCTGGCGAAGCAGGGTGGTTAAGGGATCTTTTCGTTCTTTTTTTAAGCAATGGACATGCTAACTTAATACTTTTACCGGCAAACCCAAAGCTGGTCGCGTTAGAGCCCTTCGCCAATTTGCGAATGATAACGACGTTATCCGTGCATTCCAAACTGCTGGTTTAACCTTCTAACAGTCGAATGTATTTGCACCACCATCAACTGCATTCCTTACCTTTCGGCAAAATCTCGTCGGCGTTAGCGCACACCCCCCTTTTAACTAGTTTACCCCTGCCGCTGTGGCTTAGGGGGATGGACCAGCAGCCGCTAAAGATCTTTGCGATACGTCTTGGATCAGCAACGACCTCGGCCAAACAAACGCCGTTCTCCGCCGGGAAGCGCCTGATTTATCCGCGCTCCTCGACCACCTAATGGCTAACGACCGCAGCCATTGGGAATCTTATGGATCCAACCAGCCCTTTTCGCAAAGCTTTACCGACGCACCAATCACTCGTCGCCGCGACAAAAATTTAGGCCCTCGCTTTATAATTGCAAGCATCCTAGCCAATGCTCGCTCGCCAAAGCGGAGCAATTATTTGGCGAAAAGTTTGGGTATTTACCTACTTAACAGCGGAGTGCCGAGGCCGGTAGTAAAAGTTTTGGCGGGATTGGGGGTTTTTTGTTCATATCGCTAAACAAGGGGGGAAACTACGAAGTTGGTGGAAAGAGCTAAAGTACGTATGCTTGTAAAGTAATTTGCTTCTTTATCCATTCCATATTAAATTATATCTTTTGGACAGGTGAATTTGCGCCGCGTTGCCCGCGACCCTTCATTCGTTGTTGTATACGACAACTTCAACTTTATGGATCGCATCCAAAACCTGGGACATGGACGCACCGATATTATGCGCAACGTTACCACATGTTTATTTATTGGGTGCCCCGACGTAGAACGATATACCCAATCCCAGTAGCGCGCAACTTTGCCTTTCTAAAAGCGATGGCTATTCGAAATGTTCACGTCGCCTCTTCCTCGCAACCAGCCAGAATGTGCCCAGTTCCTGTTCCGCTAACAAATCCTCCACCACCTATTCGATGGATTTACAATTTCCAACGATTTATACAGTGGTGCCGAAAACGCTCCAAAGTTGCGCTTCCCCGAAAAGCCTTTCCCAGAAGTATCACGTGCCTTAACTCAGGTGTCATACCTTATCCAAACACCGGCTATTATGGAAAATGAAGGCGAGTTTAGCGGAATTATCCGTATCCACGAACAGCTATTCCAAAAGCTCCTCGGTTTGAAGCCTAACGACCCTACCTTCGATTACAACGCCAACTTGGTCCTTATTTATAGCGATTAAAAAACAGTTTCCTTTATCCAACATATCTAATCCGCCCAGCTTAAAGCCAGTTAGCCATTCGACCGCAAACAATAGATGCTTCTAATCCCGGCCTTTTTTTATATCAAACTCAATATGCTATCCCACATATGGAAAGAATTTAAGCCATTGGTAAAAATAGACGTGAAAGGACTGGGTCGAACGCAAAAGCTATCCGTTCCAGTACCAAAGTACTACCACGCCATCAGGCTACTCCAAAACGCTTACCGTGCGCGAATGTTAGCCATGGTTATGTACCAGCTCCAGCAAACTGGTGCTTTGAGCACAATAGCGGAAATCACCCCGTTTATTCTAGTGGAAGCTTTAGCTAAAGTTTTTATCGACGACATCGATAACCTATATTAAAATATCCGAACGGACGCGTTCGGATACTTTAGTAATACCGGCAACTATTCTAACAATAGGGAAAGCAATATCCTCTTCCGCTTTTAATGCAGGTACCTCCACATTATCGAAATACTTTGGGTTGTCGATAAAGCTATTCGAGCCGGTGACTATGGCGTACTCCGTTAATATATCCCTATGCTTACCCTGTTTTTCTACGGCTGCAAAGGCGCTAAGAACTATGGATTACAAATGCTGTATTTAACTTGGCTGTTACGCCCAAAAATTACAGCCGAACCGCTAAATACTGCCATTTTCCGGTTTGGATTAGTCCGGTGCATTACTGCCGGACGTGGGTTCAAAGCGGCAAACCTCGCCGTGGAGCACATCAACAAAGGCTTTTCTGCGGACATCAAAAGTAACCGCAATTCTACCCACGATATGTGGACGACGTTCCAACATTGTGCAGCCTTAGGCCCCATCGCCGCAACATTACGCGCTACTTTCGAATCCAAATTCGGTATACCTAGGAATAGTGCATATACCGTTGTAAGTACCAAAGCAGACGTGGTGCAATGGGCGTGTACTTTGGTGAAAAATAGGTGGGGAAATAGTTTCGACCGAGTGAACTAGGACGAGACATTCGACGCCCCGCAGTTGTTTTCCCAAGGGCTTACCAACCTGCTGAAAAACAAGCTGGATAATTTCAATAAAGCTATAGTAAGGCCGGCAAACGTGCAAAGTTAGCAAAGCCTGCCAAAGGCTACCGACGAGGAAGGGATAGGGATTGCCAATACAAAAGGTGAAAAATTGTACCCGCTTGGAGGGGCAGAGAGCGATGGCGAGGAGGGGTTAAACGATTAGGTAGGTAGCCGTATGGAAAGTTTGCATAGGAATGCTGTTAAATAAAGTTAAATGCTTAAACTACAAAGAATTTCAATTTGGGTCCACCTTTAACTTTTGCATTAGAACCGGCGCAAATTATACCCGTTTGCGTCTTTTCCTTTAAGACGAAAACCCGTGTCCCTGGCTAGCACTTCCTTCCGGTTGCGACTGTAGCTGTTGGGGCTGCCTCCTTTTCATTGTGGATTGGCGGTAATGCTCCTGATGCGAAGCAATTCCCCGGCGGTATATACCCTGCACTTTTTCGCGTAGCAGGTCGCCATTTGTTCCCAACCATGCGTGCTATTTTTAATCCCCGAAGTTTTGCGCAAGCGCGCGGACCTGTGGCAAATCCAACGAGCCCTTTTTCGATTCGATAGCTTTCGCCAAATGGTTTGCCATAATATCTTCCATTAAAATTGTGCCGGGGAGGGTAAATAGCCGAATGGGATCGGGGTATAGTTTGGTGTTAGCGATACGCTCTAGAACTGCCATTAGCTTTTTACGTATAAACTACGGCTTTGTGTGCTTTTTAATTTCCACGATCGGCTTATTCAGTTTGGGAAGAACGTTAAGTTCACCGAGCTTATGGAAATATGCGTTGTAGCAATCTTCGGGTGGCACTCGATGTGCTTTTACCTTTTGCAATTAATTAAAACATTTCCGCCGGAAACAAAAGGCATTAACGAAATCGTATATATGAGGGTGTTCGTTCCGCAATTTAGTTCGCTATTTAATTTCGGTGGCGGTTTATAGCAGGGGAATGGCGCCCGAATAAATGCCGAATGTGTAGTCCGCGTCGTTTTAAAATGCTGGCGCTAATGGCCTCCCTTCGATTACTTGGTTTGCGTTAACGGGGGTAAAATGTAACGTGGAATAGCTTAACGCGGCCGACGCGGCCGATGCAGCCGACCCATGGGACGCGTTTATCGCAATATTATCCTTTAAAATTGCCATCGATAGGCGTAAGTTGCTTGGGGTGAAAGGTGCATGTTATTGCAAGATGCGGCGTTTTTTTTGCGCTAAAATTTTATCGCCTGTGCCTATTATATCGAAATACCAATAGGGGGCGAAAAAATACCCCGTGCTTCGGCGGTTGCCGGAACGGCATGCGCGACCAAATCTTTGCATCAAATCCGCAACATTTTATAAAAGCAGGGCCTTATATTGTACGATACGCATAACGTTTGGGATATCCATACCCATTCCGAAGGAGACAGTAAACAGAACAATCCTGATAGGTGAATCGGCTTTCCGGAATATATTATATATCCGTTTTTAGTCGATGGGCGGTGTAATGGAATGGTAAGCAACAATCGTACGACTAGATATTGCGCTATTAATTCCTCGGCTTTCGAAATATAATATAAAAGCATAGCGGGCTTTTACAAGCCCATTGCGAGAATTTATATAAATAATAGTTTTAGGAATCGAGGAAGGTTCGAACCCGGGCAGCATATTTTTCACTAAAAAAAAAGGCGACGGTAGTTATCTTATCGTTGTCCCCTTTCGAGGCACTGCACTACGAAAGAAATTTCCGGCCTATTTACAAATGTTCGAACAATTTGTAGCTGGTTTTTGTTAGGGCCAGGGAATTTAAACCCCGCGTGAGTAAGGACGAACTGTTCGGCTTTTTGGGTAAGTGTTACTGTACACCTAAAGAACGGGATCGACGTAAGGATCGCGGAACGGATAAAATGGAAATTTAGGTATAAGGTACGGAATTCCCTCTATTAATAAACCGTGTGAAGTTCGTCGATGGCGATAAAGGCTATTTGTGTGCTGAATTCGGGGTTGCGAAGGAGACGAAGGAACCGATGATCGGTAGCTTGCTTTGGCCTAAGCAGAAAATGCGTATATCCTGCCGGGTTGCTAGGTTTCCATACGTTATCGGTTTAAAATGGTAATATATATTAGCTTAGCCCAATTTGCGCTTTTGTTGCTTTAGTATTTTACATTTTTCGTTAAATGGTTAAATAAAATGGGCTTGGCCTATAGGAACCCGGCAACGACCTGGGTTTGTTTTTCCCCCAATTTATTTAATGGAACGAGTTGGATAGTGATATATTGATTCCGGATAATAGATACTGCTTGGAATACGATGCTTTTGCTATATCCTGTTTTGGCGATAAGGATAGTATCCCTAAATTTATAAACGATACGTTGGATGCAGGAGATTTGGTCGGGCTTGGGTTCTCGCTATGGTATGTGGTGTTCCTGGCCTTTTCGGGGCTAATTTAAAAGTGCCCTAGTAACGGAAGTAATAAATTTACGTTAAAGAAGCGTGTTTTCCGGTTTGTTCGTGTGGTGGTAGATGTTAAGGATAACGTCCCGGAAGGGGCGGCTTTGATATTGCCCGGTAGCTAACGCGCGACTATTTTCGATTGCGCGCAACGCAAGCGATATACCGTCGGCTGTTAAAGCAGGCTCGGAGATGCTTTTTATCAAGTTTTTAGTCCGGTAACTACATAAAGTGGTAAATTAGGAGGTGGTTGTGGAAGGTTGCGGGAATGATGCTATTTTATCCCCATAAAATAATTTTCGCGTTGGCGATTAGCAATTGCGAACGAAGCGCTTAGGCGGAATAAAAAGTATTTCAGTTTGGAGTTGAAGCTATTCCCACCTTTAGACACTTTTTTATTAATGGATGCGATATGTGGTTGTATAGATATGGCCGAGTGTTTAATGTAGATTTTTTCAGTTTGTATGGGGAATATCCCCATAAGAAGGAAAAAATCACCATGTTGTTTTAGACGTGATTTTTAAAAAGAGGGCCGGCCTACCGGTACGTGCGCACAAACCAAATGACTTCGTTGCGCCACCCTACCGAGTTATGGAGCCGCGGTGGGCCGGCCCTTTTTGAATCGATCACGTTTGAGGCACTGAGACTACCCGTCGTTTGTGTTTTTTGCTACCGCAATTTAAGCATGCTTTTATATCCCGGCGCCGTTGGAATTCCTTTTAAAATATTTATAAAGCGCGTGGTTTGCGTGGAGGGTGCGTGTCGGTGTGGGCTGCGTTAACGCCTATTATCAGGGTGTTTTCCGTATTTCCTCCGGGGTAAGCAGGGGCAGGGGATTGTAACGATTTTTTGCTAAACTTATTGTTTAAATTGATCGCTTCCAATGTTTAGGCAATACGTTTGTACACCGCTACCACTTCCTGGTAGGAGTTGGCGTCGTAATGGCCCGCTACCGCCGTTAAGCGGATGCGGTTGGAAACACGGAAGCGAAGGTAATTAATTTTCACTTCGTCGGCCCAAACCAACCCTCCGGCAAACGTTAATAGCATTTCGAATTTGGTATAAAATTAAATAAATATTTGTCCGGATTCCATTCGGTATGCTTCCAATTTCGCTAAGGTTTGGGCCTTTTTGTAAGGGTTGTTAAAAATGGTGCCGAGGTGGAAAATGAATGCTTTTGGGTCGTATAAGCTATTGGAGCCCCCGATTTCGTAATACGATCGTACCACATCCTAAATGTTCGGAGCCAGGCTAGACCATACGTATTCGAACTGGTTGCGGTGGTCCCCGATAAAGTCCTCGTTACGGGCGAGCTTATATTCGATCGCGTTTTTCCACGCGTTAAAGCCTCCTCCGTCGCTAGTGTAAAGTGTTAGATTTTTGAGGGGGAGTCGTTTGGGTGCGTTAAACGCTACGTGGGCTGCCAGAAGCTGGTTTTTCTGCTCCGCTATCACCTTTAAGGTGTTTTTGCGATAGGCGACGAAAAGCTTGTTGGTATTGGTTTGGAATTCCTGCTGCTGTTGCTCGGCTACGGCTAATCGTTTTTGAAAGCTCGCGATGGTTTTAAAAAGAATGTTTCGGGGGAGGGGTGTTGGCGCGCCGGACGTGGCAAAAGTTAAGCCCCCGTTACCGTCCCCAGCGTTTGGGGTTGCCATTGTTATGATCCCTTGGTAAGGGAAAAGATCTTCCAGAAATGTAATAAACCGGACTACGGGTTGGTCGCCGGTAGGGGTTATAATGATGTTATTCTGGAAAATGAGGAGGAGGAAGAGAGGAACTATGAGGAAGGTTGTGAGGCTCCTATATATACACGAGTTGGCTCAGGGGCCACCCCTGAGCTATTACTTCCGTGCCCCAAGCACGGAACTATGACACATTCCACGAATAAATCAAGGGGCCGGGAGCGGGGACTACAGGGCCTACGACCCAGAACACACAAGTATATAAGGAGCTTGCCCAGCACATTAGGAGTTGGGAAGGGCAAGTAACAGAAAACGTAAACTGCACCACCTAGATTCCTTTTGGCATCCTCAGACCCATTGCAGTAACGTTGAACCTCTGAAATCTCCCCTAAAGAACCCCCCTGGTGTGATGAACACCTTACAAATATCCCTCCCAGCCCCGTAACCGACTGCGGCCTATATGTAACGGATCGTCGATAAAAAAAGAGGCCATGTGTTATAGCCTAACGTATGGGTTCAAATGCACGAACCATATTCCATGGGATTTAATCCCGTAGCGCCTCGCCTGTTACCTCGTAAATAAATTCCTTCCTCCTTATCTGCAATTAACTGTTCACATCTAGATAACTTGCTGTCGTGGCGTAACATCATGGTTTATAGTGACAGGGCGTGAAAGAGGGCATGGAAGAGGGGCATGGAAGCGGGCTATGGAAAAGGGCATGGAAGAGGGCCATGGAAGGGAGCATGGAGACCAGCATGGAGGGGAGCATGGAGGGGAGCATGGAGGGGAGCATGGAAGGGAGCATGGAAGGGAGCATGGAAGGGAGCATGGAAGGGAGCATGGAAGGGAGCATGGAAGGACATCGTGCGGAGGCATGGGAAAAATCAACAAGGAATGTTCATATCGGATATTTATCGTACGGCTCGTAACCTGCCCGCTTCATATCCGTCAGCTGACTAGTACGATAATTTGACGCTCCCCAGTTTGCATTACGAGCAAGTTATTTTCCGGCATAAAACTACCGAATATGCGAACGATGGAGGTCGCCGGCATCACCCTCGCTCGCGGTAACGGCAGTGTCGAGCCTCCGGGCTTCGGCGATGCACGCCTCTAATCGATTTGGAATGCGCGTCGCTTGCCGAAAGACCGCAAGGTAGAAAAAAGAACTCTGCTCCGGGGCCCCGTCATTTCCGCGTGTACTGTTAGAGCTAAAGTTGACTGCCTACCTTTCCGAGCCGGGGTGCAGAGCCTCGGTGCTGCCTCTCCAGAAAACTAAAAACTGCGATCTGTCTCGACGAGCTGCCGCCTTTACCGGCGGATATTTCCCAGAGTGTTGGTAGGAGTGTTACTCCTGTAGGCTCGGAGATCTCCCAAAGGAAAGAACAAAGATCTATAGATCTGGAAAGGTGTCTGTATTGATGCATGAAGGAGAAGGAATCTAGTTACAGGAAGGGGATCGCAAGATCCCCTTTTGTAGGCTCGTGGGAGCGCACGGCCCCTAGGCCTGCTGCTCCACGAGGCGTGGGCCCTTCCTGGATGCACGCGCTAGATCATGTGGATCAACACAGAGGCTGCATGGCATTAGACCAGGCCTCCGCAGGCACCAGGGCCAGTCGCGGTCGCCCCCAGCAGCCCAGCCGCAGATGCGAAAAGATCCTGCCTTGGCGTATCCGGGTCGTGCTATCAGATGCGTCCGTTTTTGGAACCAAAAGCGTCCGTTTCTGGACGCACTTGCTCCCATTTTCTCCCAAAACCTCTACAAACCAAAACATGTGAGGGCCGTGTTGACAACCTACAGACCTGAGCCGTTGGGAATGCGCTCCTTGACCTCTAGCCAATAGCCGTTTGCCATTAGCACAATTGATTCCACGAGCGGAAGAGCACTTTAATATTAGGCGCCATGGAGCATTTGCAGGCGCTACATAGCATTTGCAAGCGCATTTGGAAAAATCGGTATTGACTAGCCGTGTGGGTAGCTTGGAATAGGCCGTGGCTCAATAGTGACTGTGCGTGTTACGGCCAATTTGGTCAAGTGTAGAATGGTATCCGGGCCTTGTTTATACAAGTTAAACTGATCTTTTTCCGTCCTCACTTCCCAAACTGCTGGACTCGATAAGCTTTTTCTGCTCCCCCCTGATATTCTTCCAGTCGCCGAGGAAAGCCGACAAAACGGTCAAGCCACTGAGTCCGACGGACATGGCCCACGAGTCCTTGAAGCCCGCCATGTAGGACTCTAACACATTGTCCAGGTCGGCGCCCTGGAAGACGAGACGGATCTCGTGCGCGCCCACAGCAAGGACCTTGTGCGGTTCCAAATTGGGGGCCAGCTGGGCAAGCGCGGCAATCAAGCGGTTGGCTAGGACGGCCTGGGCGGAGGCGACCCCGATGGCGCCCGTGATGAGCTGGAAAAACAGCACCAGGGCGGTTACGACGGCGACGTCCTGCGGCTGCACCAGACCCTGGGCGACGGTGACGGGCACCTGGACGCACCAGCCAATGCCGAAGCCGACGAGGATCTGGTACCCGATGATTTGGCCGGGGGACGAACCTTGATCGAGGGTGTAGATGAGCCCCGCGCCGAGAGTTAACAAGGCAGCACCTGAGACGAGGAAGAGCTGGTGGCACCCATGGCGACCAAGAAGGGCCCCGCTGAGCATAGATCCGAGCGCGGTGGTGAAGATCATGGGCAGGTTGCGGATGCCGCTCATGGTAGGCGAGACCCCGTTGATGACCTGGAAGTATTGTGGCAGGTTGTACAGGAGGGACAGATTGGTGGCGTTCAAGCTGTCCCCGAGGTTAGCTCGGTCAACCTAGAGGATCGCGGGGGGATAGCGGCATACAAAAAGATAAAGAGGCACAGTATCCCAATAGTTCGCTGCTTTATCAGACGGGGTACAATCAAGGCTCTCTCGCCGCAAAGCCACTGGTCTAGGCAGAAGGCGACGGTCAGGATGGCAAAGGCCACGAGCGTTCCAACGACCTTTGGAGAAGACCAGGGCTCGGCGACGCCGCCCCACTGCATCGCGAGGGTGAAGCAAGTGCTGAATGCCAGTGATAAGATGATGCCTGGAACATCCAAGGCCAGCAGCAGGCCCAAGGGATCGATAGGGACAGGCTTGACCGCCGCGGGCGTGTGGAAAAAAACCACGAGCAATATGGCGGATATACCGCCAATGGGCAGGTTGATGTAGAATCTGGGGGGGAAAAAAAGTCAGCCATGGCGTGAAGTAGTAATAGGGCATGGGATGACGCACGCCCATCGCCATGTCACCTCGCCGGAAAATACACCACCCAGGAGGGGACCGGCAACACTGGCGACACTGAAGACAGCGCCCACGAAGCCAATGTAGGTCGGGACCTTTGCTGGGGGGACGATAAAGGCCACAATAGTGTAGATGCCGCCAGTAACGCCAGCTCCACCGAGACCGGCAATGGCGCGCCCCACGATAAGGGTGAGGCTGTTTTGGGCGACGCCTGATCATTCGTGTCAGCAACCGATGTGTTTCTCTGCGTCTACTGGCAGCATGTCGCACGCGTCGAACCTACCGCAGATCAGGCTTCCGAGCTCAAACAGAACAACCGTGGTCAAAAAGACCAGCTTGAGATCAAAGTGCTTGTACGCTCTGCCCCAGAGCGACTGGAAGGCGGCCAAGGTGATGAAAAAGGCAGCCGCGTACCAGCCGATGTCTTCGAACGACTAAGACTCCGTGTCAGTCTCGAAAGGGACGTGTCCAAACTGGAGGGAGGACGGATTAACTCACGCGGAATTCGGCGGTAATACTGGGGACGGCGGTGGCTACAATGGTCTGCGTAGTGCTGTCAACTGGCTGCCTGGACTCTGCCTTGGCTGGCAGGGGCTGTGAGTGTGGGAGTTTGCCTTACTAGATCAAGAGCAACCTGAACCGCAGGTTCGTACGGGTTGCGATTTCGTCAGCATCAAGGGTCTGTCTGCATATACGTAGCAACCATCTCGGAGACAAATCTGCTCCTTCTTACCAAGAACATGCCTAGCAGGAGGGCAAAAACAACGGCAAACAGCTTGTGGCCATGGAGATAGTCATCACGCGGGGGTGGTGAGATTGGGGGCGAGGAGACCTGGACTTCCGCCTCGCCGCGGGTATCGAGCTGCGTATTATCGGAAACCATGGTATTGCTGTACGGCCTGCGTGGAGGCTGGCTTGTCGACGGTGGGATGAGGTTGAGGCGGGAAAGTGCAAGCAGGAGGTGTCAGGCTGCTGTGTGCGCGCGGAAGATGCGATAGGATCCAATTCAGGGAGATCGTAATAAAGAAGGTATTTGTACCAAATAGCCGCCCAGGGGCCGAGTAAGTACACCGTCACTTTGAATTATGCAGATAAGCTGTTGGAGTCGCGGCGTCCCATGGGTTCCGCTGTTTGCTCCTTACCTTCTAGACTAGGTCAGGCCTTCCCACATATAATTGCTTTTACCAGCGGCGCCGGTATTCCGGGTACTCGAGCTCTGGGTAGGCGATTTAGCGAAACAGTTTGTCATGCCGATACTGCAGCATGGACCCTTGTCTGCTCCCTTCTCGATTCATGGCGACCTTGACGACTTACAGTACGCGTCTGGACTCACGCTCTTCCGCATCACCCTGGCACAAAGGCCGGCATGGCCGCCCCACCCTGCTAATACCACAGCCGCAAGGTGCTCCGGTCCGGGGCGCGTGTACGTCCGAGGGGGACCCTAGATCGGGGTCGACCGTCGCATCCCGCCGACTCGGCTGTGGCCGCTACAGGCACTGCCAGTTTGGAGGTGGGAATATCGGAAAGACGGAAAAACATATCCGGAGGCCACATTTGGTGTGGTTTCTGAGGCCCAAAAAGGGGTATGTGCTGGGTAAGGCAATGGAAAAAGGGTGTGTGTGTCACCCTCCGGTCAAGTTTCTGGCCTTTTTAGTCTTTCCCACAGCTGGTGCGTCCTTCAAAGGGATCCCACAACTCTGAGCGCTGTATCTGCATCCCTAACCGCTGCAACTACGGCCGCTTAACCAGGTAGTAGAAAGTGTCTTGGACAAAGTCTCGAGTATAAAGACGGAAAATAAACCAACAAGTGCCCGCAATGCACAGGCTTCCCATGCTGCTACTTGAGAAAACAGTCTCGACGCCGTTCCCACCCGTTTACACCCCCAACGAGTCGAGATCCAGCTCGACTGCAGGTCGCTTCCGCACCAGGACCTTGGCAGCCCTATTGGCGTCCACAAACAGCCCAAAGATGGGCGCCTCAGCGCTGGAGCCCTCGGCCAGCTTCCAGTCGTACTTCATGATCAGGTGGGACAGGATGACCTTGCTCTCGTTGGAGGCGAAGAAGCGCCCGGGGCAGGCGTAGATGCCGTGCCCGAAGCCCGTGTGAGAGGGCGCGGTGCTGACAAAGTGGGCCATGTTCTCCTTGTCGGTGCCGCGCCACTTGAGGAAGCGGTGTCCGTCGAACCTGAGGGGGTCTTCGTAGACGTCGGGGTTCAGCCGCCAGCTCCCGTCGGCGACGAGGTTGGTGCCCTTGGGGATGAGCGTGCCGTCGGGGAGGCGGACGTCGTCCGTGGCGATGCGGGCCAGGACGCCTGCGACGGAATGCCGTTGTGGTCAGTCTCTGGGCTCGCTCGAGGCACGTGGAGATGATGTAGCAACGAGGATGGGGAAAGGAAACCTACAGGCAGCAATAGGCTGGAGACGCTGGGTCTCCTTCATCACGCTGTCGAGGAGCTTCAGGCTGGCCAGGGCCGCTTTGGTAAAGCCGCCCTCGGCGCTGAGCACCTTGACAATCTCGTCCCGCATCTCCTGCACGAGCTCCGGGTGCTGAGCGACCGTGAGCACGAACTTTGTGGTGAAGTCGGACGTGGTGTGGTTTCCGGTGGCGGCCAACGCCTGCTGGGCCATGCCGCTGTCGTAGGGCCTGCCCCGGGCCTCTTGCTCGAACCAGTCGATGCCGTCTTCGAAGGTGGGAGCCGGCTTGCCCTGAGCGAGCGCCCCGCGGCGGAGCGCGCGCCTCTTCTCCAAGACGGGGGCGATGATGGCCCTAGACTTGTCGCGGTGCCTCCGCAGCTCGGCGCAGAGGGGCTCGAACCACTGGTAGATGAAGCGCAGGTGGATGGGCCTCTGCCTCAGGGCCCTGGCGGCCAGAAAGGCCGCCATGGTGTACTCCTTGGTCACCTCGAGCCAGGCCTCGTTGCGGCACAGGTCCTCGCCGAGGAAGACTCTGGACGCGACACGACAGATGACGTCGAGGATGACGGGGCGTATCAAGTACTCGCGCCATTCTATACACGTATCAGTTTTGTGACCTGCCGTACCAATGTAGGTATGCCGCGAGCGAAACAAGCATGACCGACCTGTTGATTCGCCAAAGTTTGTGTGCAGAGCAAACGCCGCTTCGTCGGACAGGGACTGCAAGATGGTACCTATGACGTGGGGATGATTAGCAGTGGCCATAGAGACACGAGGTGAGCCCTGGAAGAGAGCGTGTGCTCACCCATGTACTTGGTCAGGTGCCTGATGATGACGTTTTGCAATAGGCGGTCCTCGCGCGAGGCCATGGTAAAGGCCTCAAACCCGGGCAGGCCGCCATGGAAGTCCTCCCGGACGGTGTGGATGAAGCTCAGGGCGGGGTGGCCGCGGATGTCGTTGATCATGCTGGGCGGGATGATGACCAGGGGCCCGTTCTCGCCCGGGATGAAGAAGGGCTTCCCCGGCCACTGCTTCCTCCCCTTCTCCACCATGTTGTAGGCGTCGCCCAGAAAGTTGTAGCTGGGTTTGTCATATTCAACGGATGGAAACGCGGGCTTTTTGCTGGTGAAGAGCCGGCCGAGGAAGATGGCAGCAATGACGACAGAGAGCCCGAGGCCAAAGAAGGGGGTCTTGAGCATCGCCAGGGGCTCGGGTGCGGCTTCGGCCGCTGGCGATGGGATGACGGTCTGGCCTGGAGAGCTCATGATGGGACAAGAAAAATTACAGATGGGGTAAAGATAGGTACTGCTTCGGTCCCTCCACTTTACTCTGACATGAATAGGCGACTAGGCGTCGGCTCGATTTTGGCGGGCTCAAATTTAGGTATATAAAGACCTCAAGCTGCCCACCCACGAGGCCAGAAGCTCATCTCGCTACTTCTTATACAGGGAGAATGCAGGAGCCCAGCAGCTCGCGCCACACGCTGCAGGCTGCGACTGCTCGTTACGACACGGTGCCCGTACCGACTCTCAGCAGGCACTTCTCCACCTGCCGCAGCGATGGGCCTGGACGCGGCGGAGTAACGCTTCTGGGCGGAATGTGCCGCCATGTGCGTGGGATGCGACGGCGTGCATATAGAAAACCGTAACTCTGATAAAACATTTTGTCCAAAAACGGCGAAATGATAAAGCCCTCGACTCGGCCAGCTTGCAGCTGCTTGTTCTTGGCGCCGGCAGAGTCAGGTACGCTGCAGTCTTCCGACTCGAGCCTCCCCCTCAGCCGACGGGGTTCAAGCCATTTATCACGGCCCGGTACCTAGGTCCCTATCAATGGAGGTCTGACGCCCCCCGGCCGAAGCCGGCACCTCAGGCCAGGCCCAGACGCAGCCTGCGAACCGGCCCACCTTGCGGTGCCCTTCGCCGCCAGAAACAAAAAAGTATCGAGCATGCCCTTGCCACTCCTTGGCACCGAAGCGGTCTTCTACACGACGCGAGATGGGATGGCCTCGTGGTGTCAGCGTGGTTTCAGCATGTCAGTGGCTCTGGGTGCACCGTGGTATCAGATGGCAGGCGGATCCGCGCTGCAATCACAGGCTCGCAGCCTCAGCCACCACGAAGCCCATAGAAGGTAGGGGTAGATGGCCGCCCATGCCCCAGGTCCGATGCCGGCAGGGAGCTCGTCTTTGTCACGAGTCGCAGGAACCACGGCATTGACGGCATCTGCCGTTGGCCATGGGAAACCAAGCTAGGTGTCTGGGAAAAGGCCTCATGGAGCCTGTTTCCGCCTGTATCATCGCTGTTAAGGTAGCCTTGTGATGAAAATGGGTGCGCTGAGAGGGTATCTCGCCCGAGTTGAGAGATCATTTAAGCTGGGAGTGTTTGTATTTACGCCTCGTCGTGCCCAGACACTCGAGTCCAACAGTAAACGACCAAGCCCTGGTGTGCTTCGATCTGTCTACCTTCTTTCCTTGCACCATCTACATTACAGCTGCGAGGCGGCTGCTCTTTTGCGATAACCACCAATAATATCAGTGATAACAGCCACAATTCCGCTCCCTATTGGCTCTGCTCCCTTTCCTTCTATCTTGCTACCTACCCCCAAGCCACACCACCGCAATGGAGTCCCCACAGACCCTCGTCCCCATTCCAGCGCACGATACTGCTGCCAACGGCCTGGACATCTCGTCCAAGCCCCAAACAAACGGCCATGCTGCAGATGATGCCGCAACCACGGTCATCCTGCCCGATTTGTTCGTGTCCATAATGTCGCCCTCTCCACGTCTGAACCCGTTGTACGAGGTTGTCAGGCGCGCATCCGAGAAGTTTACAAAGGAGTAAGTAAGTAGGGCCGAGACATGAGATGATGCGGATGCAAGTTGACAACCCCCGTTTTCTTATCCAACCAAAAGGCTTTTAAACCTAGACGCAGCATCCTTCAAAAAACACCGCCGGGTCAACTTCAGCCTCCTCGCCTCCATGTGGATGCCAGAGGCCGACGCCGAGGGCCTCCGCGTCATGGTCGACTGGCTGACCTGGGTGTTTTTCTTTGACGACTGTGAGTCCAAGGCGCTACTTCTCCCGAGCAGGAGATGAGTGAGCTGATGGTGGCCAAAAAAAAAAGTGTTTGATGACGGCGAGCTGCGCGACGACCCAGTTGGCGCCCAGGCCGAGGCCGAGGCCACGCTGGCCTTGATGTCTGATCACGACCAGGAAATATCCCGCGAGCTGCACCCCCTGAGATATATGTTCTACACCACCTGGGTGCGGTTCCGCAACGTATGTTTTTACTTGACCCATCTATCTTGACCGTCCGCAGGCTCGCAAGCTAACCTTTTTTATCCAGAGGTCTCCCAAAGGTACCGCGCACTCAAACTTTTCTCCTCCTCTACCGGCAGATCTAACCAGTGAACTGTAGCTCTCCAAACCCGGTACAAAAAGTGCATAGAGGAGTATATCAGTGGTGTCCTGCGGCAGATGGACGGCGGCTCCGCGGGTGCCGACCTCGACGTTGAACAGTACCTCAACTCGCGACGAAAGTCGGTGGGGTTGCGGCCCTGCCATGCCCTTATGGAGTAGGTTTCCCTTGTCTCGGATTTCGTCTCCTGTATATTCGCCGGAAACTGACACGAGGTCCAGATATGCATGCGGGATACAGCTCCCAGACCATGTGCTGGCCCACCCGGCTGTTCAAGAGTGCGTCATGGTGTCGATCGATCTCGTGTCACTGTAAGTCTCAAGAACAAAAGAGACAAACTGGTCTGAAGCTGGGCAGATCTGACCATGCAACAGCCAAAACGACATCCTGTCATATCGAAAAGAACTGGCCTCCCACGGCACGCACAACATTATCCACATCCTCCGCCGCCAGAGCCTCACGGCTCAGGAGGCTTTCGACCAGGCCGGGGACCTCATCGTCATGGCCATCAGGCGCTGGCACCTGGCGCAGCTCGACATGCCCATCTGGGGGGAGGAAATCGACAGGCAGCTGCAGCGCTACCTGCAGGGATGCTTGGACTCGTGCGTCGGGAGTCTGAACTGGAGGTTAGTAATGCCTAGTCGTCTTCATGGATACTATGCGGCAGAATTTCGAGACTGACACGAACGCTTTGCGCTGGTACTTCAGCTTTAGCACAGGGCGGTACTTTGGGGATGAGGGAAACGTCATTCGCAAGACGCGGCGTTTGTCACTCAAGGTGTGACGAGTATCCCGCCGGAATCTTGTTTTGTGCTGGCACATAATTTTAAACCCGCTATCGTTTCCTTTTTTTTGCCCTGTTGAGTAGACTAGCCTAGAGTGCAATTTTGTGGTAATACAAGTCGCGTGCCCGTCATGTTTCAACACAGGTAGATACCTGGCTTAGATTACAGATCATATCATCCCGTCGTTCTTGGTCTGAATGAGTTATTCCCCCTTTCTCTCCCTTGTCAAAAAGTCCCCTATTGCTTGGCTTTTTTCAGGCACAAATCTCATCCAAACTGCATTCAGCGCCTTGCAGCGCAGCGTATGCTGCAAGCGGGATGGACCGGGGCCTCCCGATCCCAAATCCACACTCCCGGAAGCACGTCGCCTTTGCCGAAGCATGGTAACCGCTTCCTGGAAGAAACAGACACCATCGCCGCGACTCGTCTACTCCCCTTGCCCCTCTTCAAACAATAGTACGTTGGCCATGCAGAGCGCCGAGTCAGAGCAATCGGCCATCTCTCGCCGGTGCTGCGACTCTTTTGTTACGCCCTAGAAGCACCGACAGTCTCCAGTGTGCCTTATTCAGGGACCAAGGCGGCGTGTTGGGTCACGGCAGGCTTCAGTGAAGAAAAGTCTTTGCTTCTTATACAACCATCTTGGCCACCGGCTCAGGCTGCTGACTGGTAAACGTGTGCGTTTAATTTTGATCCAGACTCATTCTCCTTCCAAGTTCCCTTTTGTGTTCACGTGCCAGCCCTGGTTCACAAGATGGGGCTGCAATCCCCAATCGGCCTCCTCGCAGGAGTGTCATGGACAACTCTCCTCTACTACGGCATTTCCACACCTGTGAGTAGAGATTCCCGGACGCCGCCGAACCCGATAACATGACCGCTGACCGCACCGCCATTAGATCATACTATGGGTTCTCTCGGTGCTGTGGCAGCTCCGCAGCGATCCCCTGGCCGGCATCCCGGGCCCCGTCTACTGCCGGTTCTCGCGCCTCCCGTACATCTACTGGGTCTGCTCGGGCCAGCTCCCCTTCCGGATCAAGAAGCTCCATGACCAGTACGGCGAGGTGTTTCGGATCGCTCCCGACGAGGTCCAGTTCATCAACCCCGACGCGTGGAAGAACATCTTTGGCTTCAAGGCGCAGGGCGGCAAGGAGTTCTTCAAGGACCTGCGCTTCTACCCGATGCCGCCAGACGGGGTGCGCGACATACTCACGGCGAGCCACCCCAACCACGGGCGCCAGCGCAAGCTGCTCTCGCACGCCTTCTCCGAGAAGACGCTGCGCGAGCAGGAGACCATCATCACCTCGTACATCGACTTTATGGTGCAGAAGCTGCGGGGCATGGCGGCCAAGCACGAGGGTGACGACGGCGGCGGCGGCGCTTACGCGCTGGCCGACATGGTCAAGTGGTACAACTACTGCGCCTTTGACATCATCGGCGACCTCACGTTCGGCAAGCCCTTCTTCTGCCTGGCGACGAGCACGTACCACCCGTGGGTGTCGACCATCTTCTCGAGCACAAAGGCCGGCATCTTTGCCAACAACGCCGACTACCTGCCGGCCATCAAGTACCTCGTCATCGCCGTCGTGGTGGCCCTGAAGCCGGCGCTCGTGCGCGACCGCAACAACCGCCTCAAGTACAGCGTCGCCCGCGTCACGGAGCGCCTCGAGGCCGGGACCGGCAGGCCCGACTTCATGTCGCGCATCATTGATGGCGAGAAGACGGGCCACGGCCTCTCGAGGAAGGAGCTCGACGCCAACGCGGACCTGTTTGTGTTTGCCGGCAGCGAGACCACGTCGACGCTCCTCTCGGGCTGCACCTTTTTTGTGCTGAGCCACCCGGAGGTGCACAAGCGGCTGGTGGCCGAGATCCGCGGCCGCTTCAGCAGGCCGGAGGACATCAACTTCACCACGGTGCAGCAGCTGCCGTACCTCACCGCCGTCATACAGGAGACGTTTAGGCTATACCCGCCGATCCCCGTCGGGCCGCCGCGCAAGGTGCCCGAGGGCGGCGGCCAGGTTTGCGGCCACTTCTTGCCAGAGGGGGTGAGTTCTGGGATCCCTATGCCGTCGGCTCGGAAGCGTGTATGTTCCCTCCCATAACTGACAAAGCCCCGTGTCCAGACCGCGGTCGCCGTGACTCAATATGCCGCCGGCCACTCGGGCACAAACTTTGTGGACCCCGAGTCCTTTGTGCCGGAGCGCTGGCTGCCCGGCGCGGACCCGCGTTTCGAAGCCGATCGCCGACGCGCGGTGCAGCCCTTTTCGGTCGGGCCGCGGAACTGCATTGGTCAAAAGTGAGTCCGGTCTTGTTGGCCCCATTCCAGAAGACGGCTTCTGTAGCTACGACTGACATGCAACCAGCCTCGCCTGGGCCGAGATTCGTACGACCATGATCAAGATGTTGTGGAACTTTGACGCCGAGCTGGTGCCCGAGAGCGCGGGCTGGAACAAGCAGCCCATCTTTGGCCTATGGGAGAAGCCGCCGCTGATGGTCAAGCTCAAGCCCCGCCAGATTTAGGTGGACACCGTCTTGGATAGATTTTTTTGACACATGCTGCGTTGGTCAGATACATAGCTTGTCTGCTGGATTGGCAGGTGTTAAGGAATTGTATGTAATTTGGCAGTGTGTATTAACAGCACAATGCCAAGAACTGATAGGTTCGAGGAAGGACAGGAGGCTTGGGGGAGGGTAAGAGAAGGGAAGGGACAGGGGCACCTGTACCGGTGCTGCCGCCGTGGATGCCTTCCTGGCCCTACTCGGGCTCTGTCAGGTGCTGGACATTCCGCAGAGGGGACGGCGTGTTCGGGTGCGCTGTGGTGCGCGGGGGCCGGGGCGGCAACGTTGCGCTCTTCCGGGCGGGAGGGCCGCCGAGGAGGGCGTGCTGCGCTACCCTGTTGGCCAGGGGAGCCGTTGGCAACGGCATTCTGCCGTCGCCAGCGCCTTTGGCGGGCGTGAAGATGGTGTTGGTCGCCGAGATGGCGGGTGTTGAGGATTTGTATGCAAATCGGCGGAATGCACTAATAGCACAATGCCAAGAATTGGTAGGTCCGAGGAAGGATGAGCATTGCGCAGGTGTGTTTCACGAAACGTTGTTTAAATCCAGAGGGGCTGGCTTTTCGCTCATGATATCGCAAGCCGGTGGGCGACGAGGGGGCAGCTCTAGAAGTATTTAATGTGCCTTTTCTGTTGAAGAATAAAAAGAACAAAATATCAGGGGGATACCGATCGGCATCTGCTTGTTTGAGGATGCTCTACTCGATATGACCGGAACTCGTCGCTATATATATTCATCGCAGCGAGCAGCTCGAATGGTTCGCATTTTTTTGCGGACAGACATCAAGAAGTGTGGGTGTGCTGGTGCGCGATCCAGGGAGGACGTTTGCATTATGGCGCTCCCATGTGGTTCTTGCCTTGTGGCGAACCACGAGCGGACCACGCGAGCCCGGTGTTGGGCCGCATCACCGAGGAATGTGCCCACCTGGTCACGGCCCATGACTGGCCTGCCGCCCGCCCGCTCTCCCCATTTGCCCTCGCAGCAGCGCCAAGTCGCCTCCAATGCCTCGCCCTCCACCCATGCTCCCCCGGGAGAGGGGTACCACTCCCAACCCCGGACCGCAACAGAGCAAGACGACGACCCTTGTGGTCCGGCATGCCCCTAACGTACGTCAGGGACGATCCCCTCCATGGCCGCCAGGAAACAGGCAATTTTTTGCCCGTTTGCCCGTCGTTCACTCGAGGTTTGCTGTACGGCCCCGTTTCCATTTTGCCTCCCACTTTTGTATCCGTTCGGGAGAGCTCCCCGGCGAACATCCCGAAAACCCTGCTCCACGGTTAGGCGGGTACCTACCAACACATGGCCGCTTCCCAATCGCTCCACCGCTCGTCCAATGTATTCCCATAACTGTCCCGCAGGGGGCGGTCGTGGTCTTGTACCTAACCCATCGCATCGCCTGTCCCTTTTTTGAAAAAAAAAAATTTCCCTCTTTCTTTCTCGTCCGCTCTTTGGGACAGCGGCTTGGTCCCCCTAGGGGTCCGTCGGCTCTGTTTCGAGACGCACTTTTTTTTTTTTTTTTTTTTTTTTTTTTCGCTTGGCTTGGCTGTCACAAAGGAAGGCTGCCCGCAACCACTCGTTCTCGGCAGGCTCCAACGTGGGTGGCCGCTTCTGCCAGACCCAACCAGAAATACTGACTAAAGTGTCCTCCGAGACTGGTAGGCAACTAAGTGCAAATAAGTGCAAAAACACCCGCAGCAAGCCACAGGTTCCCCAAGTCTACGCCTACCTTCTGTCCTCTCAGCTGGCAGGTCTGGGCCATGGGGGGAACTGCCACAGTCGGGGCGGGAACTGGGGGGAACTGCCACAGTCGGGGCGGGAACGTAATTGGACACGCCCATCCACAATAAAGGGTGGTGTATGAGAGGGGGGGCCTGAAGGCCTGCCCCCTCCCTCCACCCACTCCTGGCCTCACCGCTCTCTTCATAAGTCCTCGAATGAGGTTGAGGATCTCTTTGTCCCACGACAGCAATTTCGATGCGTTGGTTCCAAGCCACAGTGCCTGACAGCGAGTGCCTTGCACGGCTCAGCACACGGGTGCATACTCGAGCAGGTGCCAGGTACAAGCCGCAAGCGACTGGGTACTTCGAGTTATTAATCGCACCCCTCTGCGAGGTCCATGCCAGGAAGAGAGCAACATTGATGACCAGGGGTCCAGGGGTCCAGGAAGAGAGCAACATCGATGACCAGGGGTCCATGCCAGGAAGAGAGCAACATCGATGACCAGGGGTCCATGCCAGGAAGAGAGCACCATCGATGACCAGGGGTCCCTGCACCACCGCTTGTGGCACCCCATGCAAACAACCCCCGTCTTGCAAGAAACCCGCACGCCCAAGTACCCAAATTCTCTCCGCCGCCCACCCGCCCAGCTCCCCGGGGTCACTTGCTTACACCTGCGATGATTCCGCGTGCCGGTGCCCACCACGACTGCGCGGATTATCTTCTTATATCAGTCCATCAAATCTCCCTTCAAGATGGGGGAAAAAGCGTTCTACCCTCCTAACCAGCTTCCAATTGACTAAACATAGGACCTTGGGCTACGCAGCTATGAGTGTGCAAGATAGCCTGCCGCCAGCGCAGCAGCACGACCCTGATAGCATTGAGGCTCAGGGACACGGCGAGGACAACCCCTGTTCATCCTTTCTTTCCTGCGCTCCTTTGCAGCAAGAAATGATCCTCGACAACAGCTCGTTCCCGTACACCCAGCGCCGGGAGCCGCCGTTTGGAGTCGCGCAAGATGCGTTTGTTTCCAATTCATCGGTACTCCAGCAGCCCCAACAGCCGCACACACCAGGTGTACAAGCCGTGTACGCTTTCGAATACCAGCTTCCGGAATCTCAGCCACCGCGGCAGCAGCAGCAACTCCCAGGAAGCCCACATGTGCCCGCTTTCCAGCTTCCGCATTCTCAGCATGCTGAGGGGCTAAGAGGGCCACCGGTGATGGGATTTCAGGTACGATACGTATTTGTATGGGCCGTTTCCACACATGCTAACGATGATGTTGCTTAATTGCAAAAATCGTTCGCAGTTCGAAGCACAGTACAACGAGCGCGTTCCTACACTGCCACGCCCACAAAACGAGGTCGCGAGCGTATCCAACTATCCGCCTCCCACGACGTAGGTCCGGCCATTATGATTTGAACGGAAGGAAAAATGAGAAGGTGAAGGCGATGCTGACCGGACATCGTTTAATTAGGAGATATGCTTTCCCCCCGAACCCACTGCTGGGAATTCGCTACCGACTTTCTAGGGTCGAGGAGGATGTTATCGGCACTTGGCATGACCTCCATGAGCGCCTCAGTCGGATTGAACAACATCTGGGTATTGTTGGCCACCAGGAAAACGCCAATCACCTCCCATTCAATTCTTCTAGCACATAGGGATTTCTGATTGAGGAACTACCCGGACTTTGCCCCACTGGATTCGACGTTCTTCCGGTCTGACCCTTGCGAGATGCGACCTGTACTTCATCCTTTGGAAAGCAGTCAGTTAGCGCTTGGTTCGGGGTTTTGTTCTTCTCCATTTTCTTTCTTCTTTTTTTTCCCTATAGATAGAGCCCGCTGTGGCGTCCAGCCCCCACTTACAACACCTACTATCTTAGGATAGACGAGCAAGCCCACACATGAAATGAAATCCCATACCTCGCGTGTTCCGGGGTCTTATATGGCTACCCAGCTGCTGTTGGGGCTATCAAATTCTCGGAAGGTGCGATTCGAGAATCTTTGCCCTGTGAATTATTCTTCGAAAATAATTCTTCTCTTGTTGGAGTCGGGCTTCCTTCAGGACGGACCAATTGCAAATTAACCTTGCAGGTGCGGATTGATTGACGCCGGGTGTGTCCCCGCCTGGGAGGAGTGCCGTAAGTGGAGCACGCGAGGTTCGGCCCACGTGGGGGTGTGGGGCGATGAGCCCCGCACCCGCACATTAGGTGGGCTTCGAGGTGGTGTCGTTTGGTTTTCCGTGAATTTAAATCAGACAGACGTAGGTTACTTTCTTGATAATTCGCAGGCATAAAAGTTCGTTGTTGTCAACTGGAATCGTCCACAATGTCCTCCTGGATGCGGACCTAGTTGAAATCCTTGCCGTCTTTGGAAGTGAGGGTAGATTCCCCTACCGTGGCATGGCCAAAAAAAAAAAAAAAAAAACCAGCGCAACGGGCGCAGCCAACCTACAGACTCAGAACCTGAATCAGAGCCGGACCCAAGCTCAACGCCACTTGGTATGGGGAAAGCCAGAGAAGGAGCTCCTCGGGGCCTTGAAAGAGTAAGGAGTTCCCACGCTCCTGCCTTCACCAGGGCGTGTCTTGAAGTGCTGATAAAACTCCACTCCGGGCGTCATTCCGCGGCGAATGGGCACCTTTCCTCGAAAAAAATTTCCCCTGGGACCCGCTGTTAGTGGGTGTCAGGGGAGCCACCAAAACTGGTCGGGTAAGCTATGTGGGTTCTAACAAGCCATTTGGCTCTGTTCTACCCGCGTTCGCCAGCGTCCTTTCGACAACGACGACGACGACGCAACTGGGCTAGAGGTGCAGAAATAGCTCGCAAAGGTATGGGGGTACCTATCGCCGGCTGACGGGGAGGCCTGCACCCCTCGCAGCCCAGGGCGCGCGCTCGCGCGCCCCATTTTTCGACCATTTGTTACTGCAACCTCCTCGCACCACGACCACCCTTCGGCTTCCACCATCGCCATCGCCTCGCGGATACGTGCGAAACGAAACGATTACGAACGCACAAGAAGACTGCTGGCCGGTATGCAGTTAGATACTTGGACGGACAAGCCGGCACCGGCCGCCGCCGTCCCCTGCCACCTCGCGACTCCTCCTCGGTCGGCCGCACCCCAACGATACGCACAGCGCAATATTGGCTTGCATAAGCACGCACGCGCAAGATCTCCGCGCGGCTCTGTTTGCCAGCACCTGTGTATGTGATGCGCTTTGCACTACGCTTGCAAACACGCGCAGCCTATCGTTCGAACACGCGACAAAACGCACAAGGAACACACCAGGCTGGAACTAGGCCTTCCAGCCCCCGAATCTTTCTTTCTTTGGCCGGGCCCAGGGGCGGATCGCAAGGGTCCCTCCCGCTCGAACCCGGCCTTGCTTTTCCCTGGTATAAGTACCGGCCGAACGCTTTTCTACCACCCGCTGCGCTTTTACAGCGCCCTGGCGTTTACTCGCCCAACCACCGATCGCCCGCTTACCAACAAGGAGCGCCGGAATGCGGCCCGACCCCCATGTGGAAGGACCAGGCGATATTGTTGCGAGGGGACGTTACCGTGCGGTTTTCCCAAAAGGGTGGTGGGGGTGATCAAATCCCTGGGCATTACCGAGCGGGGATGAGGCGGGCCTGAGCTGCAGCGGCGATGCTTACTAACCCACACTAACCCGTCTGGGACGCCAAGCAAGGTGGTTTTCGTGGATGACTACTGGTAGACAGCTATCAACAGAGCGAACCCCTCGTGTGTGGTCATATTACGCTTTTGCGTGGTTACATCGATCGCTCGACCCTCCTTCATGTATCGTTTCGACCCACCGGCATGGGCAGACCCCTGTCTCGGCCGGAGGCAATGAAACGATGGGACTTTCCAATGATAATAAATACATGGATGCTCGTTTGGGAAGTATGTTCCTGAAAGCGCTCCACGACTCTTGAACTGGTTCATCGACAATCGGCACGAGCCGCCCGCCCTACGCTTGGTCTCGCCTGTAAAACACGTTGCAACGTTGATAAATTCTAGCCTTACGCTTAGCATACCCGCACCTCTACTATCCAACACTGCCATCACCCGGTGCTCTACGATTCTCACCGCTTCGTCTAGATTTCCCAGCCCATGCTTCCATGGAGCCATGGGCCGTGGCTGCCACTGAGCCAGACAGATTGACACGCGCCGCAGCTCGCTGGCACGCCTAGGCCCCGCCCGCCCGCGCGTACATGTCGTCAATCTCGCGCGCGTACAGCTTCAGGGCCTGGGCCCGCAGCACGTTGCCCTTGGGCGTCACGGGGATCGGCTTGTTCCTGTCGTCGGCCAGGATGATGCGCTCCCCGGCCAGCTGCGCAATCTTGTCCAGCTTGGCGTTAGTCCTGGCCCCTATCGACGCCCAGACGCGCGCGAACGTCTCCTCGCCGCCGCCGCCGCCCTCGACGAGCTCCACAATGGCAAAGATGGCCTCCCTGCCCGCGCCGCCCACCACGACGCTCTTGACGGCCGGGTGCTGCCCGATCTCGCTCTCCACAATGACCGGGTTGATGTTCCAGCCGTACTTGGTCACTACCATGTCGTCCTTGCGCGCGTAGTACCGCCACAGGTGCTCCTTGGTCGGGTGCTTGACGAACAGGTCGTCGGTGCGGATCGTGTCGCCGCGGTCCGTGTGCCAAAAGATGGGCTGCGACCTGGCCACGACGGCGTTCCTGACGTACGTCAGCTCGTGCACCCCGTCGACCCCGTGGATGTCCTGCGGCTCCCACCGGATCCCGCTCTGCTCCTCGTTGAAGCAGAACCAGGCCCAATCCTCGCGGTCGATGAGGTGCGTAAAAGCCACGCCGCTCTCGGTCGACCCGAAGCAGCTGAAGAACTGGCACAGCGCCGCCAGCCGGTCGCCCGTGCTCGGGTTGAGCGCCGCGCCGCCGTACAGGATGTACTCGAGCCGCCGCTCGACAATCTCCAGCATGCGCGGCGACTTGGCCATCAGCTCCAGGTAGTAGGGGATACCGACGAAACAGTCAAAGTCGCCGTGCTCGAAGATTTGCTCAAACGTGGCGGGCGGCGCCCAGCCGGGCGTGTCGCACGGCAGCACCAGCGTCTTGCCCCGGTAAAACACCTCCCACAGGCCCATGGCCACGCCCGAGAACTGGAAGAGGGGGAACCCCAGGAAGCAGCGGCGGCCCTGCTCCATCACCTTGGCCACGGGCGGCTTGCCGTCCAGGTCCGGCACCTTGGTCCAGGCGCTGGCGATGACGAGCGACCGCTGCGTCATGACGACGGGCTTGGGCAGGCCCGTGGTGCCAGAGGTGTGGGTCACAAACATCGGCTCGTCGATGCCCTCGGCAAAGGTCTTGTTGTAGGGGTACGGCGGCACGGGGTCCCCGCCGAGGTCCACGAGCTCGGCCAGGGCTGGGACCTGAATCGCCCGCATCGAGGGGCAGGCCTGCAGCAGCGCGTCGACGGTGGAGCCGACGCCCTCCGAGTACAGGACGGCGCTGCACCGTGTGCGCTCGCAGAGGCTCTGGTTGAAGTAGGTGCTGTTGAAGTGCGAGCAGAACATGACCTTGTAGCCCGTGTTGATGGCCGCGATCAGCATGATGCCGTACCTCACGTCGGGCAGCCCAAAGTACATGAAGGTCTCGAACGTCGTGCTCTTGCCGCCTAGCACCGTCTCCATGTGCCACGACATGCGGTCCACGGCCCTTGCGTACTGCGCCAGCGTGAGGTCCCGGAAGCCGTCTCTGGCCACATCCTGGCTGACGGCATACGACACCCAGAGGCGGTCCGGCTCAACTTCTGCGAGCTGCTTGAGACGGTGTGGGAGGAGGGTCTGGCCCATCTCGGCCGCCATGTCGATGGGAGCCATGGTCGGAGTGGCTACTGTCGTGTTTGCTTGGTGGGATAAGACTAAATGTTTTTTTTTATAAAGGGGCTCTCGGGGCTGCAAAACTGTTGACACGATGCCACTAATGTCTTCTCGAGCAACATGGTGTGGCTTATGGGTGTTAAATAAGGTGGTCCCCACTTTAAAAAGGTGACCGGCACTCTCCCGGCACTGGAGGGGATCAATCAGACGTCTTGACAAAACCATACACACGAGTTCGAGTCAAACCAACCCGGCCAGGGTAAAAAAGGTCTAGAATGTTACCTGGGCTGTTTCGTTGTGACCAGTACCGGGGTCTACAGCAGACAGCGCGGTGTAGGCCAACATCCAGCCTGAAGGCAACATCTCTCTCCCTCCCTCCCTCCCTCTCTCTACCACTCTCTCAGCTTGAGGAGACAAATAGACGGTAAAACTCCATTTTTCGGGCTCCTTACCGCCTGCTTCAGTAGCCACACAGAATCTTATCCGCCCTGATCCAATAGTCATGGGGCTAACAGGTATCCTCACCACGCCCATGGGCTTGTTCAAGCCTCAGCATTTGTGGATCCTTCCAGCGGCTGCCCTCGTAGCGGTAAGTCGTCGTGGCTGCTCCACGGACCCGACAATACCCTAACGACCCGACAACCACACAGAGCTTGACCTACTACGCAGCTCTTTGCATCTACAACCTCTACTTCCACCCCCTGTCCAAGTATCCCGGGCCTCGCTTGGCGGCGGCCACCCCCTTTTGGCTCATCTCGTCGTACCTCAGCGGCAAGGCGCACGTCCACATCTCCGAGGCGCACAAGGCGTACGGCCCCGTCGTGCGGACGACGCCCAACGGCCTGTCGTACGTCAACCCCCGGCAGTGGAAGGAGATCTACGGCCACAAGTCGGCGGGCCAGCTCGAGTTCGCCAAGCAGGCCTTTGCGTCGGCCGTCTTTGAGGAGCCGACCCTGCACAATGCTGACAGGGAGTATCACGGCTACGTCCGGAGGCTGTTCCACCACGGCTTCTCCGAAAAGGCCCTCACGGCTCAGCAGGCCGTCTTCAAGACGTACGTGGACTGCATGTTTGAAGGGATCGAGCGCGAGTCCGAGGGGGGTTCTCGTCCTGTCAATGTGATGGACTGGTACAATGTGAGTTGTTGCATCATGCTGTGTTTCTGGCTAGCAACTGTGCAAGAGACGCTGACTTTGGTCTCTAGTTCTTGACCTTTGACTTTATCGGCTTTCTTAGTGAGTTGACACTCTGAGACCATTCGGTCACTCAACTCGTCTGACAAACAATATAGCCTTTGGAGAATCCTTTGACTGTCTCAGAACATCGTCTCTGCACGACTGGGTCAAGCTCTTCATGTCGTTTGGCAAACTCTTGATCTATGGCCAAGTCCTTCTACCTTTCCCTCGCCTCCTGCGCATCCCGATTGCGCTGTGCTTGATCCCCTCCAAGCTGAGAGCAGACAGGCACAAAGCCGGGGTTCTGCAGGCCGTTAGTTCCCTGGTTGCTGGCCCCCTATACGGTCTCTTTTTTTTATGCTAACGAAACGGGACATGCAGGAAAAACTCAAACATCGGCTTTCCATACAACCAACCATCACGGATTTCACAGCAAAGATGGTCGAGGCCTACAACACGGGCAAAATGTCTTTCAACCAGCTGGAAGGCAACTCGACCCTCCTCATCGGAGCCGGCAGCGAAACCACAGCGACAGCGCTGGCCGGTAAGGAAACCTCCCCTCCAACACGTGGCAGCAGCCTTGATCCCGTCTCTAATCACGCGTTCTGCAGGCCTCACCTGGCTCCTGACCCAAAACCCACGCGTTCTCGAAAAGCTCACGGCCGAGGTCCGCGCAGCCTTCTCCCACCCGGACCAGATCACGTCGGCGGGCGTTAACGGCTGCAGGTACCTCCTCGCCTGTGTCGAGGAGGCCCTCCGCGTGTACCCGCCCCTGCCGCAGCCGCACTACCGCATCGTGCCCCCCGGCGGGGCCACCGTGGGCGGCGACTTTCTGCGCGAGGGCGTCGTGGTCAGCGTCCCCAAGTACGCCGTCGCGCGCAGCCCGCTCAACTTTTGCCGCGCCGACGAGTTCGTCCCGGAGCGCTGGCTGGCGGGCGACGCCGAGTTTACAAACGACCGGCGCGACGCCTCGCAGCCCTTTTCGGTCGGTCCGCGCGCCTGCATCGCCAGGAACCTGGCCTACTTCGAGATCAAGCTCGTCATGGCCAGGCTGCTGTGGCAGTACGACATCAAGAGCAGGACCGAGGGGGACTGGATGGGCGGCCAGAACCTGTGGCATTTGTGGGAAAAGGGGCCGCTGTGGCTGGACTTGAAGGCTGCTGCTTTGAAATAGACAGGTAAGCTTTTGGTGACGTGTAGCTAGATGGGTTCTTCACTTGATCCGGAGCCAGTGGGCAGTTTCTAGGTAAATAGGTAGGTAGACGATGAGCATCGGCCAGCGGCCTTGAAGCTCTGCAATAATACCACAAATAGCCGCTCCTACGCAAGAGATTATGATCGATAGGTACTTAGACAAGCATTTTTTGGTCTCCATGTATACAAAGAACCATGTTCCCTGGATAACTCTTCCCGCATCCCGACTACAGATACGGCCCCCTCCCCATCCATCACACATACGGCAGCTTCGACAAGACGTACACATTAAACAGGGCAACCAGGGTGCAGCAGACGCCCGTGAGGTAGTAGACCGGGTTGTCGAACACCTCGGGCCACACGAGCACCCACCTCGAGTAGGGCGAGAAGCACGTCACGGCGTCCACGACGGACAGGACGGCCAGGCTCATCCTGGCGCCCCTCCGGGAGCCCCGCTCCAGCCACAGGCCGCCGGGGCCGACGCAGGCCAGGATCTTGGCCAGCAGGGTCCAGTGCGGGAACGACTCCGGGCCGACCATGTAGGTGATCGTGAGGACGAGGCAGTAAAAGGTGAAGAGCAGGAGCAGGTTGTGAACGTAGGCGAGCGTCCTGTTGGGCTTGCTGCTGCCGTTCTTGGCGCCCTTTTTGCCGCCGTCGTCGCCAAACAGGCCCTCGCGCTCGTGGACGACGGCGCGGTAGATGCAGTACACCTCGAGCAGGCTCCACACGGCGAGGCCCTTGGACATGGAGGTGAAGTAGGCGTGGTTGCCGTACTTGGGCGCCTCCTGCGCGAGGATGTAGGCCCAGACGGAGTCGTGCGCGAGGTGGAAGAGATGGATCCACAGCGGCAGCGGGCCCCTGCCGTCGACGTGGGTGAGGTAGATGTAGTAGACGTACTGGATCATGCCGATGGTGGAGTGCGTCAGGCTCACGCGCTGGAGGAGGCCCTCATCGGCTTCGAAGGCGGCCACCAGCCGGGTGTAGTATCCGTACGAGGAGGACATGGTGAAGATGCGTCGGTCCTTGGCGGGCCCTCGGTGGCGACGACTTGTCTGGTCGGGTGTCTGTTGAGGTGTAGGTAGCAGGCAGGTATTTGCAGACTCGCTGGCCTAACCTGCCTTCACCGGGGCGGGCACGTAGTCTTGTATAGATATTAGTTACCCCGTATCGGACCAAACTTGGGGGTACCAAGATGGAATAAAATCGCAACCTGTGCCCCGAAGCCGAGTCCGAGCCACCCAGACGGAAGCTTCCCCTCCCTCCTTTAGATGCCTTGACCTGGCAACAGTGGCATGGCCGCGTCAAAGCCCGGCAGCCTTAGTCAATGGCAGACAAATATACCTGGCAGGGTCGCGACTCGTGGGTTTTAGCCTTGCACCGGGCGAGGGGCCCTGACTCTGAGCTTAGCATTCCCTCGCGAGCTCTTCTATCCTTGGGGGCATCTTCTTCTGGGCACATGCTTTGCTGAAAATACACACGTGCATCTCAGTCTCGCGCCACCGACATGAGGACTAGACTATTTATACCAGGTAAACGCTGCACACCTTGGCACAGTTCCCAACAAGCTTGTATCTTCTCTTTACAGACCTCTCTCTTTGGTCCTTCGCCATTGGTCCCCGTGCACCTTGATCAGGGATCCCCGTCGCCATCATGTCTCCCACATCTCCAGCCCCAAAAGACCGCATCATCCTAGGCTTGATGACGTTTGGGCCCAACGAGTCGTACGGCGCCCGCATCACCGACCTCGGCACGTTCAACAAGGCCCTTGACGTCTTCCAGAGTCGCGGCTACTCCGAGATCGACACGGCGCGCGTTTATATCGCGGGGCAGCAGGAGGCCTTCACCCGCGAAACCAAGTGGAAGGAGAGGGGGCTAAAGCTGGCCACCAAGGTCACGTACCCCATGCAGCCCGGCGCCCACGCTGCGGCCAAAGTTGCCGAGTCGGTCGAGACGAGCCTGAAGGAGCTGGGAACCGATTGCGTTGATGTAAGCTGAAACGCGGACAGGATGTACCGAGGAGCAGAAGTGCTGACCTTGCAATCCCAGATTCTTTACCTTCACGCAGCGGTATGGACTTTGGGCCAGCTCTCTTGTGCCCAAACCAACCAGCCGAGGCTTTGTCATCGAAAAAAACTGACACATGTTTTCTGCAGGACCGTGCGACTCCGTTTGTCGAAACGCTCGAAGCCCTCGACGGGCTCCACAAACAGGGCAAGTTTGTAAAGCTCGGCCTGAGCAATTTCACCGCGTTCGAAGTAGCTGAGGTTGTCATAACGTGCAAATACAACGGTTGGGTCCGGCCGACGGTATACCAGGGCATCTACAACGCCATCACGCGCGGGATCGAGCCCGAGCTGCTGCCGGCGCTGCGGCGCTACGGGCTGGACCTCGTCGTCTACAACCCGCTGGCGGGCGGGCTGTTCTCGGGCAAGATCAGGTCCAAGGATGTTGTGCCAAGCGAGGGCCGCTTTTCGGACCACAGCGGCACGGGGGCGCATTACCGCAAGCGCTACTTCCGCGAGGGCACGTTCCGGGCGCTGCAGGCGGTCGAGGCGGCGGCGGAAAAGAGCGGGCTCGGCATGGTCGAGACGGGGCTGCGCTGGCTGGTGCACCACTCGGGGCTGCGGGTCAAAGGGGGCGGCGGCGACGGCGTCATCATTGGCGTCTCGAGCGTGAAGCAGCTCGAGGACAACCTCGACCACCTCGAGAAGGGGCCCCTCCCCAAGGAGGTCGTGGACGCGCTCGACAAGGCTTGGGCCATCTCCAAGGCCGATGCGGCCAATTACTGGCACTTCGACCTCGAGTACAAGTATGACACGCAGGAGGCCCTGTTTGGCGCGGGGGCCAAGTGATGTTTTTTTTTTTTTTTTTTTTATATCATTGTAGAAGCGTTCATATCCTCGGTGTTGTGTGTTTTTGCAATTTTTGTTAATCGTTGTTTTAATCATACTATTGGTGCTTTCCATTTGAACACCCCCGGGACCCCGGATATGGTACTCCCGGAAGAGCCTCCGAAAATATCCAAGTGATTTCGATCCGCCAGTTTCAAGAGGCCTCTGGCGCACGGACTAATGCGGACGAGAAGGACGCTGGCTCGGGACTGTGTTGCTTGAGGCTTCCTGGCGGAGATAAATTCGGACAATGGTAATGGTGGTATGGATGGACTACATCAGCATGCGTAAACAGCAGCCGCTCGGTGCTGATTGGCACGACAAATAATTTCCTTGAAAAAGATGCGTCTGGGGCGCGGGAAGCCGCTTCTTCAGCGATGCCGCATCTTTGCTCGTTTCGGGCTGGAGCTGCCGGCTGGCTCTTCCGACACAGGTCGCTTCTTGGCCTTTCCTATCCCGGTTTCCGATGAATCAGCCTCCTTGTGTGGCCGATACTGGGGCTGATCGGTCTGGGCGGCGATGCCCGCGCGATGCCTAGAACGCTCGACGGAAAGGTAGTCTTCCTGACACCGATCCTCCTCGTCTTCCTCGTCTTCCTCGCCTGCGGCTTCGTCTAAACCATCAGCACCTTGCGCGCTGCTGGCCTGAGCGATGAGACCCAAGAGCCGCCTGAGCTTTGTAAGACAGTGCTCTGACGATGTGACATTCATGTTCCGCCTGATTATGGACTTGAGGGATTCTTGCCCGGGAGGCGAGGGGTCCGCTCCGCCCTTGAGCAGCTCCTCCGTCACCTCAACGCAGCCGAAGAGGTCGTCCGCGCCCAGAGATTCCATGCGATGGAGCCATTCCTTCCAGGGTGTCGTGGCCAATCCCATGTTGTTGTTGAACACCTGGTTTGGCTTGCAACCATGGGCTATGAGACCTTCTATAAGAGCCGGGTTGATGTTGATAGAGTGCCCGCGGAGCCCGAATATCGTCGGTCCCCGTAGCGCATGGTGCAGCAACGGGAACCGCAACCGCTTTGCCAGGTCGGCCGAGGCGCGGAGCCAGTGGTCCGCGCTGCTGGCCAACCCCGCCTCGACGGCGAGAAGCAGAGGAGTTTTGGGCGTGTACCAAAGCCAATTCGCCCGATGGGTTATACAAACCACCTCCTCTATCCTAGGCAAGATGGCCATGCCGGCATCAAGCGCCTCCTCATCGCAGGCCTGGGCGAAATTGACCGCACTAGCGACGAAATGGCTGAAGGATATATAGGTTGGATCTCTCCTGGAATATAGCTGTTCTGCGAAATGCTTCCCCATTAGCTTGACCATCTGAATGTCCATGACGCAGACGGCAGCGTTGGCATTGAACCTCGGATCAGAGATGCGAAGCAGCGGAAGACTCCACGCCGTCAGACCCAGGAACTCGGAGACGGTTTTGTGCATGAACTCGACAGTGGAGTGCGCTGCCGCTTGGTCTACGCCGTGGCAGCGACATAGGCAGTGATTGTCTCGACAAGTTGCACGCCGCAGTCACACCTCGACAAGACCGCCACAGCGGCTGCGCAGCCTCCCCTCCATGGATGCGCACATGGCGCGCTGCTGCTCCGCAGACGGAATCGTGAGTGGGAGCTTTCCGTAGTCCATCCCGGATTTGTCGAGCACTGCGAGAGCGAGGGTGTACACCGTGGGGCTGAAGGAGCTGCGTCCGGGCCCGTGCTGCTTCTGGTAGCAGACCCTCAGAGTCTTCGCCATCTGCTCGCGGTATCGCGGGTCGACTTTCATGAGCATGTGTTCGAAGAGGTCCCCTAATTCTGGAGGGAGCTCATCCACGCGGCGGACGAGCTCCTCGATCCGGTCGAAGCCCGCAAAACCCTCAAGTACAGACCGGCAGGCCAGAATCACCCATAAGAAGACGCCCGTCGCTTTATCGGTCAGCTCGGACAGGATGGTCCTTGGATCAATGTCGCCATCTTCCTGGGAAGAAAGCAAGGTTGACATGTAAGGATGGGACCCGACCGTATCCTGGATATAACGAACGATATCCGGCCTCGTGAGGTCCTGGAGCTTTAGCTTTGGGTAGATGTTGAAGGCGTCGACGCAGGCCGCAATAGGCCTGTTTGAAACGAGAACCTTGACGTGCTGGTTCCTGGCGAGCTGCTTAACGAAGGAAGCTGCGTCGAGGTAGTTGCCGGAAAACTCGTCCAAACCGTCGATTAGAAAGCAGAACTTGTGCCCGGTGAGTGGAAGACTCCGAAAAGCTTCGAAGGCGGCCGATAGCTCCGCGGAGGAGGGTAGCGACGACGTAAAATTGGAGCGACGATGGCCTTTGAAGACTTCCTTCCATAATCGAGGCAAAAGCACGGGAATTAATCCTGGCTCGACCTCGACGATCTGATAGAGGATTGCCCGAGAGAGGCCCTCTTGGGACTTTTGCTCGACTGTGCCCAGCGCCCAAAAAAAGAAAGACCCAAACACTAGATGAAGGTCGCCGGCCCAAAGTTGAATCAGGCGTAGGGCTTCTTCACTGTTGTATATGTACTTCATCAGGGTGGACTTGCCGCTCCCAGCCTTACCGGATATCCAGTAGAGCCCAGAGCCTGCGCTCATCCAAGTCGAAAGGTCGTCCCATTCGACATCTTTGCCTGGCTTCCGTAGCGCCCACTCAAAGGTTTTTGCGTGGGCGTGAGAAACGCCTTCTCTCCGGTCGTCCATACTCCGAAACCAGAGCAGGTCGAGGATCTCCTTCTGACACAGTTCTTCGTAGCTTTCGATAGCGGCTTCGGTTACGAAATCGTCACGGTCGGCGGCGGCGTCATAGACCAGGCGGAGGGTCTTTGGATTACGGACGGAGGCGAGGTCCTGATGGACCCAATCTTTGAAGGTCTCTGCGCCTTGGTCCTTGGGGAACAGCTCGCGAAGCTTGGAGCCGAAGTCGGCGAGGTCTTGAACCAGCCTCTCGAACTTGTCCTTATCGGCGAGAACCCACCTCACCTTTTTGGGGAGCGCGAGGTTGGTCGACTTGTCTTTGATCCGGAGTTGGAGCTTGCTAAAGTCATCCGCCAGTTGCTTCAGGCGAGGCTTGGTGATTGAAGTCACGGGCAAGGCCAAGGCGAAATCGGTCCTTTCCGACACCTCCAGACCGTAGCGCTCCTGCATCGTGGCGCTCTCCGTCATCAAGAGGCTGATGGCTTCCAGGGTCTGCTTCACAACGGCAAAAACGGCGGGGTCGTCCAGGCGCCGGTCGTGCTGCTGGTCGACATCGAAAAGGCGCACCTGCTGGGCCCACAGGAGGAGGCATTCCTTTTCCAGCTCGAGCTTGGCGTGGAGGATATGATAATCGCGGCCCATCGACCTCGTCGTCGAGATCAGGGAGAGAAGCTCGACGCAGTTCTTGAAGAGGCCGGCCAGGCCGACGATGCCGATTGCGAGGCCTGCGGCTTCCATCTCGATCAAGGGACCCAAGCTCCAGGGTGAAGGGGCGTCAATGAGAAGATGCGAATGTGGGAACCGACCTGTCGGGCTGAAGAGGGAGGGCTGGGGCCAGGCTGCACTTCATGGCATTTATTTCCTAGTGCCAGCACAGAAAAAAAATTAAACGGCACACGGCGGCGGTTGCGAGGTCAGCCCCGCGGAGAGCCCAACCATGCTCCCCAGCACGAGAGGAGGGCTGGGTGCCTCCCGCATAGTCTGAAATGCGCTCCAGATCGCGGCGAAGTTGGGGGAGGGGTTGTAATTGGCTGGGTGGTGTTGGTGGTGTCTGGTGGCTGAGCGGGGCTGACTTGGGGTGAGGCGCCCATCTGGCCAGAGTTGCTCGGTCGTCTTGAGGCACTCGCGAATAGTACGACCCTTCTCATGGCAGGTAAGGCATCGGCCCTCCCTGTAATGCTTCTACATTCCCTCCTCGTCCAGACTGCCGGCAGTTGTGAAGGGGGTGGCACGGGTCTGGAGGGTCATATTTTCATTGGCAACTCCCGACCTGGAGCTGCTTCCGCCACCTCACTCGAAGTCGGCGGTCTTCTTGTTTTCGCCCCCTTCCGGCGTCCTTGTTGCCACAACCGGCGGCCTTGCGCCTGTTCGGATCCCACAGGAACTGCAGCTCCTGAGCCCGCCTCGGAACTGCTCAAAGGTCACAGTAGCCCGCTCCGTGTCGATACTCCCGATAACACGCGGATTGATCTGCATCATTCCACCGTGCCTTTTTGCCCAACTATCCCCAAAGAAAACCTGATAGGTTGAGGCTGCTCGCGCAGATAGCCTGCCCTGTGCGTGCGGGGCTGGGCTGGCGGAAAAGCCGACAGGGCCGGCAGAGGCAGAACCTCGGTGTCCTGGACGCCGCTCGTAGCAATATGCTGACCACCTGGAAAACGAGGACCGCAGCACCACGCCAGGTGGCTTCCATGGATTCAGCTCCCTGGCTACCTGCACATCTGCAGCTGCAGTGGCTGTTTCCATGACTGGGATTGGTGCTACTTGACTTTGACTGTTTTTACCACAGCCACCTTCTTGCCCGAATCCCCTCGCCGCCCGAGCAGTAACGATTGGAGCCGAGCAGGATTGGGCAGCAGGTTATAGATCACACAACAGGCTGCCCCATGCTTGGGAGTTGCTAAACCCGAATTGGATTGAAGAAAATTCTACCTAAATCGAGGGTGCCGTGCTCCCCTGTGCATTCTCGACTCTGCCTTGTCAATGAGGTCCAACTCTTTTGCGGTTCTTTGCTTCACACGAGCTCACCCTTTCCCACCAGCCAGTCTGATTCTTGCCGAACCAAAAGGTCTAGCCCGTCGACACAAGTTCACAGGCAATTAAGAGACGCGGCCCGTTATCTTCGCAATCTTCACATTTTTCTTGTCCAGATTCGAGCCCTGCACCTGCCAACCCGTCGTCCCCATAAACTAGATGCCATGGCCGGTCTTGAGCCCCTTGCGGCTCTCGGCCTGGCATGCAACGTCTTCCAAATCGTCGGCATCGGGAGGGAGACTATCGCTCTGGCTCGTCAGGTCTACCGTAAAGGATCAACCGACAGCAACAGCACCCTAACCGACAAAGCCGCCCTGCTCGACAGGATCGCGACTCAGATCCAGGACACCCGCTCAGCACCGCCCGCTAATAGTGCCACCCAGTCCGGATTCGAAAAGGACCTGCTTGACGTGTGCAAAAAATGCCAGGATACCGCGCACAACCTCATGAATGAGGTGAACGGCCTGACAGGCCCGGCCACGAGCGGGAGTCGCGCCACGGCCGTGAAGATCGCCATCAAGAGCGTCTGGAAAAGGGGACAACTGAAGAGCTTGGAGGAGAACTTGCAAGCAGTGGAAAGCTTGATGAATACAGGGTTGATGGCCCAGACCTTGTAAGCTCCCTGCCTATCTCACAAAGCCCACTATGGATTCGAAACAGCGCGCAGTTTGCGCTTTTGATGTTGATACGATGCCACTTCAAACCAGAGGGACAAACTCGACAGTTCCAACATCCAGCTCGACAGTCTCAGCCAAGATTACCAACAGCTCGTCCACGAATACAAGAAAGGGCAGCGAAACCTCGCCAACCTCGTCTCTTTCGAGTCCGTTACAACTCGCGAACTTGTTTTGGCGGTCAGCCAGAGATCCGAAGCCGGAATCAAGCAACACATAACACAGGAGACCAGCCGGTCGAGCCATGGACTTGCTGTCCAGATCAGTGAAACCGCGAACAAGTCTGCACGACAAGTTCTGAATCGGGTAGACGACATCCATTCAAACGCCGCTCTCGAGGCCAAAAGAGACCGTGTTATACAGAGCCTCAACTTTCCGGCAATGAACGCACGTAAAAACAGCATCGAACCCGAACACAGCAGCACCTTGCAGTGGGTCTTGGAGGAGAAAGACGATCCTGTTACTAGCTGGGACAGCTTTCCTGATTGGCTGCGCTCGGATGAAAGGGTCTACTGGATCAGTGGCAAGCCCGGCGCCGGAAAGTCAACCCTCGTCCACTACCTTCTCCATCACGCAGAAACTCAGCGTCTTCTCGATCTGGGAAAGCCCAATACTCTGCTGATCGGACACTTCTTTTGGCGTGCTGGATCAGAAATGCAACAAAACATCAGGGGCCTTTTATGCTCACTGATGTTCCAGCTGCTTGAGCAGGACGCGAAATCCATCATCTATCTGGTGGAATCAACGCGCGGCATTTCCGCCAAGGGCTCGGATTCTGACTGGCCTGTCCCGGAGCTTCGACGGTCCCTCCTGACGCTCTTGACCAAGTACTCTCGGCCTGTTTGCATGTTCCTCGACGGTATCGATGAGGTGAACTCCAACGAGGAACAAATTGCGGTGCTGGACCTCATCAGCGAGCTCAGGCACGTCCCCGGTTCGAAGCTTTGTGTCTCCTCCCGCCCAGAGCCTATGCTCAAGAAGCGCCTGGACCAATTCCCACAGCTTCGAGTCCAAGATCTCAACCGAGATGATCTTTACAGATACGCACATGATCGCCTCGGTGTTCGCAGGACAACCATGTCCGACTCTCCACTGGGCTCCTTTCTGGTCTTTCGCCTTGTAGACAAAGCCGAGGGTGTCTTTCTGTGGCTCCGACTTGCGGTTACCAGCATCGAGAGAGGCATAGAACACGGAACCTTGGCGACCCAGCAGGATGTTGCAAAGAGAATCAGCGTCCTCCCGTCAAAGATTGAGAGTCTGTGCGAGGATATGTGGGCGAGACTTGGTGATGACAGACGGATCTATAGGGAGCGAGCAGCATTCTACTTGAGGGTAGTTCTCGAGGCCACACAGGATCCATCCCTTCAGTGTGACCTACCTGTCACTCCGCTTGATCTCCTCCTCGCTTCCAAACCAGAACTTATTCACAGCCTCAAGCTCCTGGAGCCTGACGAGCAGTCAAAGGCCACGGCGGGTCTCCTCCGTGAAAGACTTGAGTGGCTCAAGTTGGACGTCGAAGCGACATGTGTAGGATTCATAGAGCTGAGGCCAAGATCCCCCAACCAACTGAAAGACATGATCGTCCCATGGAAGGAAGATCATGACTTTCCTTCTTCGGACATTGACGGGAGCTACTCCTTCCAATTCACTCATCGATGTTTTCTCGATTTCTTCATCGAATCCACTTCAGCTCAGGCCATACTTGCACACGCACAGCTCTCAGGATTCCAAGTATGGGTCAGATTGTTTGAGGCAAGAGCAGCCGCTTGCTCTTCGTTCTTCTTCTTCAACGGCAGCATCTGGGAGGAGTGGGGCGGCCCCAGTAGCTTGTTGCGATTCCTCAACCTGCTAGACCAGGCGCCAGCCCCGTTCCCGTCCACTGGAGATGGGCTTCGGATCACGTCACCCAAAGATCGAGGACTGCACCAAGTATTCCGGAATCTGCAGCAGCTTTTTCACTCCCGGCGCCTATATGCAAGATTTTCGCAGGAGATAATGGAACTCAGAACCTGGGAGCTTCAGAGAGACTTCATCCCCCGTCGCTTTTTTCTTGGAGGAGAGGAATTTCTCATCCTGGCAACAGCTAAGGGTAACGGAAGACTTATCAGTTGCGTTATGGAAGAACTCAAAGCGAGACCGATCTCTTCCTCGGATCTTTCACGGCTTCTACTACATGCGGTTGCTACATTTCGGACGCGAGCCTTCATGTCGCTATCCCTCCCAGTCGATGAAGAGGACTTTAAAGCCCAAAGGGAATTGGTGAAGTTGCTACTCGACACAGGAGCTGACCCGAACGCTGCAAGTCCTCTCGCTGTCGCTCCCTCTCTGGGGCGTACACAAGCCTGGGAACTACTACCCGTGACAACCCCACTTGCCAGGCTTTTGAAACATGCCACCCTTCCCCGGGATGAGCGTCAGCAATTCAACGAGCGTCTTCACACAATCGGAACGATCGCAAATCTTTTGGAGCACGGAGCATGCTCCGAAGATTTGATTTTGGTTTGCCTTTTTTCTCGGCCTAAACCCCGTCATATGCTCCAGGCGCCGCTTGGATACACCTTCCCGACACCTATCCAGGAAGCCCCTGCCGCTTTTGCCGTTCCCGCAAGATTGCTGTTGGATATAATCCTCGAAAATCGTCGGAGTTATCGTACCTCCCTTCAGAGCAGTGCAGAGTTCAAGAAGCTTGAGGAACTTGCTCTGCAGCTTCCAAGAATGGAGCCTCGACACAGCCTGATATTTGTTAATTCACATATCACCGACGTCCAGAATAGCACACACGGCACAGAGACGGGCGACACAGAGGCGGACGGCACAGAGACGGTTCCGACTTGCACAGAAATCACCATACCACAGGACCAAGAGGTCGTAACGCACAGGATCACCCAGGTCTTAGGCAAAAGGTTTTGTTACCAATCATTGCAGGATATATACGAGGCTCGTATGCAGCTTGATGAGGCGTTACGCGAGGTAGCCACACGGGGGACGGATACCGGGAAGACCATGGAGGATAAGCTGATCGAGGCCGGGCTGGTCATAAGGGCGACAGATGTGGTAAATATCTGGACATGACCGCAGAGACTCTGCTGATAAGGGCTATGCTGGAAGAGGCTGGGCTGGAAAATGTTTCTCAGCTACCAGTCCAGCAAAGTCGACACTCGAAAAGGTTTCGAAGATACTGATGGTAACGTGGGTGCCCACCTCAGTGTATCCGTACTCATGACATAGACGTTTTTTCTCAATACGTTTGGCTCTATGGTGCTCAGCTTGCCTGTGCAGGCTGCGCAGGTTGAGCTTTCTGTGCCTTTCCCTGTTCGTTTTGTTCAGGCTGTGCATGCCGAGCTTCTTGTGTTTTCTCCGGTTCGGTTCGTTCAGGATGTGTCTGCTCGGCTTCCTGCATCTTCTCCTGTCCGTTTTGGGCAGATTGTACATGTTGAGCTTCCCGTGTCTTCCCCTCTTCGTTTGGCTCAGGCTGCTCGTCGTGAGCTTGCTGCATCTTCTCTTGTTCGGTCTGCTCCATACGTTCCTTACTTTTCTGTCGTTCCCTCCGTCGATAGCGGCAACAGAAGAAGCAGCCAGTCGCAACCAGAGCGACAAATATGAGCGGTACCCCTACTATCAGAAACCACGCCAAAGACTGGTCCCACCCTTTATCAAAGCCGGGTGGCCACGGCGTACAGGTTTGCTCGGGGACAGCCGCGCCGGGCACCCAGCTCGACAGCGTCGGGGAGAAGCAGGGCAGAGCAGGCGGCGTCAGCGACATGGACGTGGTGTCGGATGCCTCCCAGTTGATGTGCCAGGAGTGGTGAACCTTGACGGCGTTCGCACGGTATCTTTCCGTAAACACGACGGTCTGATGACACCATGGCCACGACGTAAACGTGCCATGATCCCTTAGCGCACCGATCGCCAATCGCTCTGGCCAACCAAATGTGAAATCAGGGGCGCAGCAGTATGCAGTGGAGATGGTGCGATAAGAGGTCGTCGGAAGAATGCCGAGACCAGTGGCGGAGGCGACGTAGGTGTGGCCCAGGGACCAGGCGGTCCAGCCGCTCGGGCACACGGCCGGGCTGAAGGTGAAGAGGCCGTCGTTAGGCGTGTCGAAGGTCCCGGTCGGGCCAGCGTCCCACCCCGGCGGTTGGCACGCCGCGAACCGGGGGTCCGCTGGATCTGAAGCGATTATCGTTACCCGGTAGGGGTGAGCCTTTGAGAGGTTTGTGGCATCGTAGAGAGTCACGGTGCCCCTGGTTGTGATCCATATATCGTTGCACGACGGCGGCGGCGCAAACGGGGTCGTGAGGGCGTTTCGCGACGCCGCTGCTGGAGAAACTGTCGACGTCGTGGTTGACGAGGACCCTTGGTCAGAGGAGAGGGTCGTGATTTGCGACATTGGCACAGTTCCTGCCAAGGAGCCGGGCGCGACGGTTCTATCGAGGTTGGGAGCAGATCAACGGTGCCCGTGACCGTTAAGGATGAAAGACGACTGGAGTGAGCGCAGCGTTGGTTTGACATCTTCCGCCGGATTGGCGAAATGGATTTATATATTTGGGCCGCTGGGGGCTTTCGCCAAGACTCCCCGCTGCCTGCCTGTCTGCCTGCTGAGGTTTGGTGGAAGCGAAGGACATCGTGGAGCAAGGGAAATTGGACCCTGGCGGTGTGCTTGCTCCATTTATCATGGTGTCGCACTGAGAACTAGAGTCCAGCCTGCACACCAACTACCCATACCTCTGGGCTGCTGGTTGTTAAAACGAAAAGCGAGCATGGTGGATGCAGTCAGGTTGCGTTGCAGTCGGGTACCTCAATCCTATTGTAGGCGGACTGCATTAGTACCTAGGTAGGTGGTAGATATGTGACGCCAGGCCGCTGATTTGGGCACAGGAAATGATTTCCTCGAGGAGACAGGCTTTCGTAGTGCCAGATGCCAATGTTCGAAGAACGGCGTAGCCTTACCTCTCCCGGGCATTTGTACAAATAGAGTTGTGCGATGATCGGGTCACGGCCGGGCTGCATGGGTGATGATAACTCTGGATGCAACGAGCCCCTCCTTCAGCGCTTACTCTGACCACACATACATGGATATTTTATAATACCCAGGTCTCCGGCTCGAATAGGCATCCTTCACTTATCGACCCTGGATCCGCCACAAGAACATGTTGTCAACAATGGCCACGGCGTTTGAGATATCCCTCCCAGTGTCCCCCGCCGACTGTTGATGCGGAAGGGGCGCTTGGCCCCGACGGATCCAACACAAATTCCCCGCCAGCCACTACAAAATACAAGTATGACAGGGACTCACTCTCCGACAAAGAACTCGAGCGCCTCACGTTGACTCTGAAAGGGGAACGTCCCACATCCGAGATCGTGGGAAGGGACGACAGGAAATTCCAGAAGGCAGTTGGTCCTCGCACAAAAGCCGCTTCCCATTGGTATAGCGGGAACAAGTGGGAGCCTAGCAGTCAAAAAGATCACGACTACTCATCGTTCATCGCCTCCCCTGAAATCCTCCCAGATGAGGACGCAGGTTACCTCTGCGAAATGTGTCGACACATCGACTTCACGGCGCTCCTTGACAACAGTAATACCCAGCGTGACGACCCCAACAACCAAGTTTCTCGCGAGCCCTGGGACATGTTTCTCGCGAGCCCTGGGACATGTACCGGCTCGCCGTTGACGACTACACCAAGCGCCAGCTGAGCTGGGACTCGGACGCTGTCGACGCCTTCACCGGCGTCGAGCACATCATCCGGCGGGGCACAAACACGACCTCGTGGTACGGACTGCCCTCGTTCGCGTTCGAGAACTCCCTCCTCTGGCAGCCAGACGGGTTTCTCGAGCGGCGACGCGACCCCAAAACCGGCGGGCCGCTGGTCTTGGGCCGGATGGAAGGGGCACGTGTCATACCGCGGCAGGGAATGGAAGAACTCGGTCGCCTGGGAGCCCGTGGCCGTCGTGAAGTGGCTCGCCCGCGCCGATCCGGAATGGATGATGGAGAAGTTCAAGTCACAGGCGGAGCGAACGGAGGCCGAGGTGGAGAGGCACAGACAGATCGTGACCGCAGCGGGGCCCGACAGCCTCGCGAGGGAGCTGGACATGGACTTCATCCAGCCCCCCAGACTATGGGGACAAGACGGCTGGGAGCCCGTACGCGGCGAGGCGCGTAACCGGCGCCTGTATGCCAACGAGACGCACTACCCTGGCCTCAACTTCACGTGCCCCATCGACCTGCCGGGCAAGCCCATCGAGCCGCGGCCGGGCAAGGAGGGCAGGTTGCTGTTTCTATCTCACGCGGTCGCGGTAGCCGCCTGCGACATGAAGGCGCCAGCCCCTTTCAAGCCAAAAGTCGAGGACGTCTTCTTCCAGATCGGGTTCAACGATGAGCACCGGTCGGCCAACTACCCCCCCCCCCCCCGTGGCAGCGCATCATCTACCACCAGGGCTACCGCGCCGGCTTCCTGAAGCTCAACACCCCGTGCCTGCCCGAGGCGTCCGGCCCGCTCCCGGACGCAGGCGACGGCTATGGATACCGGCTGGCCGCCATCGCGCGCGGCAGCGTCCCGCAGATCCCGCCGCCGGTCCCCGGGTGGGGCTTTTACTGGGACGCGGAGCCGCGCAAGGTCCAGTGGGAGCTGTTCAAGGAGGAGTGGTACACGCGGCGGGATCCGAGTGAGCCCGCGGTCCAACCTGACGAGACGGCGGAGCCGGCCAGCAGACCCGAGAACGAGAACGGGGACGCCCATTGGGATCAGGGGAGATTTGGGGTCCAGACGTGTTTCGATGGGTATGACGTGCTGCTATTGAGGACGATGAAGGAGGACGGGGCTCGGAGAGGGTGGGCGTGGGCAAGGTCAGCTTCTTTGCATTCATGGCTGCGAAGCCGGTTCCTACGCCGTTCAATCTGGCATAAGAGGGGCATGTGTCCTCAACAATGTGAGTGTGTGTCCTTCTTCCTATATCCTTTCCCTTGCTATACTCCCCATTTCCTTCCCTGAGAATGGTCCTCATCTTTTCATAGCGGCCGGGCTACCAGACGGCGGCAGTGAGCCCCGACTTGCCTACGTGGTCGTAGCCAATACTCTGGATCAGCCGTCAGGCCTGGTCACCCGACCGCCGATGTTCTCCCCGGCATTGGTCTGTGCGCCCCTGAGGCCTCCCCGGGCTGGTAGATTTTTTTCGATGGCATTACATCTTCCCGTCGTATCCTCCCAAGCTATCGTGTTAGGAAAAACCCCTCCTAGCGACACTTCCGTAGATGCTCTAATTAAGGAGCGCCGGAATGCGGCCTGAACTCCGTGTGCCTTGGGCTTGCCCCATGGTTTGATTCTGTTAGCCGCCTCGATAGCAACACGTAGCCTAGTGTCAAGCTTAGGTAGCGCTAGCACGTCGTATGCCCCTTGGGAGGCAGGGACTGGTAGATCCCGATTTTCCGACGTTAAATAGACTCACTCACTCACTCACTCACTTAAAAAAACGACAAGTTGCTGAGAAAACGACAGGTTGCTGTCCTGCGCTGATTCCCAAAGGGCCAATTCAGCGCAGGGTGTTTCAAACCCGCGCAAGTAGCTTCCCCCGCGTGAGATAACTACCATGTCGTCGCACGCTCTCGCTCATGGCCCAAACAATTCCACCAACCCCAATATCAACAGCAAATATGGTCTCTACTGCCACCACGAGACCACCCAAATACGATGCGACTTTTGGTGAAATTGGATCGCGCTTCAGTGCCTTCAGGGCCCGAGACAGCCCGAGCCAGAGGATTGTCGACGCAGTTCAAAAGTTCCTGCCGTCGCGCAGGCCGCCGTCCTTTCCGCCGTCGCTGCCGCCGTTTTCGACAGACGTGGCATGGTTCCAGCCAAACCTGCCGCCGTCCAAGCTTGCCAGCGCGTCGCCGCTCCTCCGGCTGCGACCCCGCCGGCGGACTGTCAAGCATGCAACCCAGCAGCAGTTTGGAGATGCCGCGACGACAGGTCGGCTCGACGACGACCATGTGGCCACCAAAACCACCACCCCACTCGACCCCGATGACCCGGACATGAAGGAGCTGCAGGCCATCCGCTACGCTCTTTGGCAGCTCAACCCGGACCCCTGGGCTGGCCGTTGGCACTTCCTGGCTCCATGCCTTGCCCGCCGCCCCTGGTACGACCGGGTCCTCCAGGCGGCGTCCCGCCCTGGCGCCGTCGTTCTGGACCTCGGCTGCGGCGTCGGCGGCGACGTCCGGCAGCTCGCCGCCGACATCTCCAGCCGGCGGCGCGCTCTCGCCGACCAGGGCCGCGATCCGGGCCCCGGCCCCGAGCTCTATGGCGCCGACTCGCGCGCCGACGTCTGGACGCTTGGGAACCGGCTCTTAGGCACCGCCGACGACCTGGCCGTGCGCTTCCTCCACGCCGACATCTACGACGAGGGCGAAAAGTCCACCGAGCTCGAGCCCCTGCGCAGGCGCGTCGACGTTTTGATCATGTGCGGCGTTACGGACCTCTTTGACCACCCGGGCAACGGCCTTTTCCTGTGGCCCACGGTGCAGCGGCTGACCAGACCCGGGTCGCTGGTCGTCGGCTGGAGCCTGGGGATGCCTGCGGGCCAGTCCGTCGAACTGCACGGTCGATTTTACCACGACACAACGGTTTTCCGAGAGATGATCCTGACTGACTATTGCGCTGGGAGATACAGCCTGGAAGTTAATGACGAGGTGCCGATCCAGGAACTCGGGTGGGATCAATCGGATCTCAACTGCCTCCCTCCAGTCGACGTCACATCCCCCTATTCCGGCGCGCCTCATCCTCCACCAAACGTGACTGGGCACGAGTTTGTTCTCACGAAACTGGGAGACCGGCAACCCCGGTGACGATAGCGTGCAGGTATCGACACGGAGCATGGTTGTCCGCGCCTCGGTCTTTGTCACCGATACCGAGCTCTCCCCCTGGTTTTGTTGTGCGGGGAGATTAGGTCCCTACCTATCTAGACTGCGTGACTTTGATGCCTCCCTCGGAGTTTTTGTTCCGGGCTGGGGCCCCTGCCTGTCGCAGACTCGGAAGCTGGCCCGGGGAGGGGGTGAGGGCGGGTACTGGAACTTCTACAGCTGGCGGAGAACAGAGTGTTGCAAAACCTAAATGAGCAGTTTCGATACTGAAATAAAGCGCTTTTGGCACAGCACATTCGTATCCGTCGTGGAGTACGGGCTGCAGCACTGTAAGCGAGCGGTCCTGTTAAATGTCCCTTCAGACATCACCTTCGGGCCAAGGTAGCACGCCCTCTTTCCTTTGCAAGGCTATATAACTTTTTCTATATTTCTTTCGCTTTTTCGATGCCCTGCGTCCCTTTTCGAAACAACTCTCCTCTCCAATGCCATATTTCCTGTCAGGCAGCCCACCCGCTTCCATTTATCGTTTTCCCTCTCAAAAATCGTTTCCCTGCCCTCAAAATTTCTCTAATTAATCGACTCTTCGTTCCAGGCCTACATATTGGCACCGGCTTCTCCTGCGATGGAATAGATTCCCAAAGACATCATGGTTATAAGGGTTGGAAATGCCAAGGAAAGAAACACTGTTAAACGGCCGGACGAAAATACTGTACAGGCGAGACAAACAACTAAAAAAAAGAACCAAGCATAAGTTAATAAAGAGGATCTTCGCGGGCACGCACCCTTTTTGCTCCCACACGCACTTTGCCCCACTTTTGGCCTGTGCGGCCCCTGTGCACGGCGGTTTCGGCGCTGACAAAATTTGGGCCCACAATTAAAACTTCATGCCATTGGTCGCGCATTTGCATTTAAACCAGCCACAAAGGCGTAAAAAGCGGCGCACGCAAAAAGGTGAACGCAAAAAGGTGCAAAGGTGCAAAGGTGCAAAGGTGCAAAGGTGTTAACTAATTGCGCGTGGTGTTGTTTGCACCTTTGCATTGAAGCCCATACCCGTTGGAGTGGGTGCGCCACAGAAAATTGCATAGCGGCCGATATCGGTGTGGGGGTGCGTGTGGGAGCAAAAAAGGTGCGTGCCCGCGAAGTGGATGGAAAAAGTACGAGGATGGGGCGGCAAATGGCGGGCGGCGATTGGCCAGACTGCTTTGAAGCAGGGTCTTGGGGGTTAGGGTTTTGGGATCCCATCGCTCCGTCGGCTTTTACTAGCTAGTCCTCTCCTCACTGGTTTGACTAGGGGAGAGCGGACGGGATCCCGTATATTCCAGTGGGTATGGTCGTATGTGCTGGCTTGTACTTGCCTGTCGTCCTATAACCTTGCATGTAGAGTCAGGTCAGGTAGGAAAATAGGAGAGGAATACACAATGGGGATATGGGGGTTTGTCTCTTTTTTTTCTTGTGAACGAGGGCGGCTGAGAAGATGAGTCCTTGGCCAGGAGGTTTGGGCAAAAGACGGGAGCCCGTGCATGTACTGAGACGGTTTCGTCAATGGGACTAAGCTTTACCTATCTCCGGTGTGTGGTACATATAACGACAACGGAATGCTCCCAAGCATATTGGCGACTTAATTTTCCTACAGAAAGCTCAGTCAATCATTCTAACTGCAAAAGACAGGACCTAACCTACCTATCACTAACTGCCGTTTCCCTCACTTACATCCCATTACCAGCAGCAGTTCCGATACCACGCCCGTATCCCCTCCATCCGGCGCATCGGCAACCTTCGAGAACCAACGTGGGGACAGCACACTCGCTGGGGACTCCACAGCCGCATCGCAGGCCCGATTAATCGCCCGTTAGCCATCACTAGACCACTGACACAGGAGCAGAAGGAGGCATATGTGCTCTGTCTCCGCATCGACGAGATCCAACACCAGCTGCAGCCGGGACCGATGACGCCGCCCCCAGCAGCCGGCCCAGGTCGCCACCGCCGCCGCCAGAGTACAACGCCGCTGGCCGCCGCATCAACACCCGCGAGCAACGCCGCCGGGCCCGTCTCGAGCGCCAGCGCCGCCGCCTCATGGAGACGGCCCTGGAGACGGTCCCTGGCTACCGCCCGCCGCCGGGCTACCGCCACCAGTGCAGCAGCAGCCCGATCCTGAGGGAGAAGGTCTACATCCCGGTCGCGGACCACCCGTCCATCAATTCATCGGCCAGACCCTCGGCCTGCGCGGGAGCAGCCTCGAGGCCATGAACGCCGACAGTGGCGCCGTCATCGCCATCCGCGGCCGCGGCTCCGTCAAGGAGGGGCGGGACAGGCCGCGGCCACAGGCTGGGCGGAGCCGGCAGCAGCACGACGACCACGAGAGCGACCCGCTGCACTGCTTCATCACGGCCGACTCGGCGGCCAAGATGGACAGGGCCAAGAAGCCGGTCGGCGCCGTCATCGAGGCGGCCATCACCACGCCCGAGTGGGACAACGAGCGCAAGCGGAACCAGCTCCGCGACCCGGCCATGATGAACGGCACGTTCCGGGATGACGAGGGTCGCGATCCGTATCGAAGCGGCGGCGGCAGGTTCCTGACGGGAGGCCCAACAGACGAGGCTGTCGTTAACGAGGCCGTATGGACGCCCGGCTAGCAGTCGGTGGTGGGGATGCGGAAGGAGGGGATACTGACCAGCTTTACCAGCAGCTCATGACGGACACCGGAGAACGGGAAAATGTGGCACTGCTAATGCTTCACAGGCAACGACATGAATCAACACGCCTCCGTGGCGGCTGGGGAGCGGTCGTCAGAGACCTCTCTCGAAGCAGTCAGGGGTCAAAGTCGCTGCGGATTCATCATGTTACTAACCACTAACCACACGGGGGACACAGCTTACATTGTTGCCTTTACTAACCTGGCTTTGTCCTATTATCTGCTGCTGTGATCGTTACAGGTCCTCGTCGTAATTTCGTGACTCACCAGATCTAGTCGTGCAACACTGTAGCCAGTAGGCGAATGTCGTCCGGGGAGTTGAGGTAGCCGCTTGCCTCAGCATACTAGTTTCACCGAGTGCAAGCTCGTTTTCCCGTTCTACGAGATGCTGTCTCTTCGTTGCGAGCGCTTCGACTCGAGAAACCAGCAGGACCTGCCCTACACTCGAGATATGCTGAGAGTCGACGCAGTATCGTCGTTCAACTACCCCTGAAACACGCTCTCTCGTGGCCAAATCCCCCGGTTCGTGTTTTCATGCATCAACCATCCAGCAACCACCAATATACGGAGCCCGACAGCGATGACGAAGGCCCGCATGCCACATCAAAGAGTGTCTTCGGTGATAGCTCTGCTCTACAAGTCTGGGCGGTAGTCCCAAGGGTCGTTCGCATAGGGTTGCCAACTGTGTCTTGCCGTGATAGCGGCAGGCAGTGCCACCACCCCAGACCCACACGTACGCACGAGCAGACTCTCTCTATGATCTCTTCATGATGACGTACGATGCTTTTTCTACGCCGATACCGTAGAGATGCCAAGCCTTTGGAGCCGGCGGCTCGAGTCGAGACCAGAGCCCATGTTGACATCACCTTGGCACAAAACACCCTGTCATGCAATCTCGATGAGTCTTCTCTACCATCACTGCCTCCCGGCCCATCATGACGATATCTTTCCATTTGGGTCGAGGTTCCGGAATTTGCTGACGAGGCTTGTCCAGCAGAGAGAGACGACTTCATCCGTCGTTCTATCACCACAAGAGTCCGGTGAAGTACTTTGCAGAAGCACGGCCCGGGGAAACAAGGGCTAAGCCTGCTGCCGTAGATTGCGAATACCTACCGCGGATACACCGGACTACTGATATTGCCAGGGGGACGTGGTCGGTCAACTGCCTGGGTTTTCCCTATCCCATATGCCGGACTCGGGTTCTTCCCTTCACACCGCCCATGTCCCACAGGTGTTCTTTGGGTTCTTCCAAGAAGGCGCCCAGAACTATGATTTTTCCGTGGAGAAGCGCTGCTATGGGGATTTTGTCATGTGCTTGCATTTGTGCGGGATGTGGCACCTGGATAAGTCCCGGGGAAACAATAATACAGTTACAAACAGGTACAAACCATATCGGCCTGATGTCTTCATGACACAAGAGGTTAACAAACCTTGACGGAGCATTTACTCCTGGCACACACACACGGCATGCTTCGTCAGTGGGCCTATTATTCCATGTTTCTTGTGGCTCACACAGCCTCTAGCAGCAAAACCACCAGCCCACCCAGCCTTTTGGCCACGGTCTCATGATACAGAGAAGGTGGTGAGTGTGGCTTTCGCAACCACGGCAAGGATAGAGGGCGGCCAGCGCCGACGGTATGGTGTCAGGGGGTGGCGGCTCGCCACTGGACACCTACCTTTGGCACTGGGGGAAGCAAGGGATGCCGATGGACGGGCGGGTGATGAAAAACCAAGCCTCCTCTTTTCCGTGTGGCTTTCCACGCGAGACCCAAAAACAGGTCGTTGCATAGAATACGGCTATGGCACAGTGCAAAAGAAAAGTCAGCGCCCGAGTTGGAATGCAGAGGTGTTTCTCCCGCGGACCTCGTGAACTCTAAAACTAAACGGAGTGGTGGCAGAACCGCGTGTGAGCGGTGCGAAACTCTGTGTCTTGGCTTGTCGGCTGCCTGCCTGCCCAGCGATGGCGGTGGCTGCAAGTATTCTGCACTCTTTTTTCACTCGGCCAGCTCCGCGGGTCCTCTGGAGATGACCAGATAGCGCAGATGAGCCATAGAGAGACGGTGCTCCGCTCCTTCCATTATGCAAATGGGTCGCTATGCCGTACCCAAGTGACTGTGCTTGGTAGCCAATCTATGTGATATCGCCCGCCTCCGCCAAAGTGGAAACTGCGTCGGCAGCCGATCGCCCGTTGTAGATCATCTTGCTTTTGGGGTAGCAAGGGAGTGGCGGGGCGGCAAAGACCATCAGCATCCAAGAAAGCTGATAATCGACCAGCCACGGGCGTCAATCACTTGCGCGGGGAGATCTTGCCAGCCTAGTTGACTATTTGACTCCAGGCTACCGGGCAGGTATCTATCACACACACATACACTCTCCCAGCACTGAAAAAGGTGTGGCTGCATAAGGACTGTGGGGAGAAAGCAACACAAGAGCACACGCTTAGTAGCTAGGTAGCATCCTATATATGATATGTATGTCTCGGAGCTAGGTGGTGTGGGTGCGCGCCACTTATCCAGGAGGGGGATAGCAGAAGCGACTGACCTGACCGTCCATCCATCCTATTGATCCACTTGACAGCCACATTCACAGAAGGAGGATGTTGGGATACGGCTCAGGAAGTTCGCTGAGTTGATTGGGGGTACGGCTGGGCAGCGAAGGATGGATGTTGGCAGGGAATAAAAGGGGCCAGGCAGGAAAATACATGGCGAGGCGGTTGTGATAGCGAATTCTCACCACAGCTCGGGTAACACACATCACACCGGAATATTTGCCCTTTAAAGTGTGCCAACCCAGGGCAGGAGAAAAAGAGGTCTTGGGGTCTCAGAAAGGAGTAGTTTCGGTAGGCACACAGAAAGAGTCTTGATCACATGCCTGCTCATGTGGGTGCCTGTTCTATGTGGGTGTGCGGCGCAGTCGAGAGACAGAATGTGGCACAGCCGGGACAGGGGATTGGTTCGGGGTTCGTGATTCGACGGACGCGCGTGGACGGGGACCGTAGTGGTTGGTGTGTGTACGTAGGTGTATGCGTGTTGATGCTAGGTGTTATTGAGTGTGTGGTGTGGCGCCTCTTGCTCCATCTCATACGTAAAAAAACGAACCCTCCGTTCAGGCAGGTCCCAACCTACAAGGTCTCGCCCGGGAATCACATGCGGAAGTACCACGGCAACAGAACTACCGTGAGGGGGTGGAGGGCTTGCCAAGTCGCCATGTACCCTCGACTGGCGGCAAGGGACTCGTTACCTGGGGCTAGCCAGCTGGTAACCAAGGTGAGAACAAGAAAAAAAAATGGAGGCGGGATCAGGCAGCGTTGGTGGTTGGCAGCGATCGAGACCATCAATCTTCTTACACATGTCGTTGCCCCTTTTTACCGGCGTTATCTTAGCGCTAGCTGTCGTCCTATGGATATGAATGCCACAGGCTAACCCCTGTCCGTTCAACGATAAGGAGAATAAGAAAAAGAAAAGAAGGGCACGAAAAAAATCAGGCGGTTATCAGAAGGCAAGCGGCAGCCTGTGCGTTTGCGTGCAAAGTCTGTTGTGCAGAAACAGGGACATGGGTGTCAAACATTCAAAAGTCACGGCCCTCCCCCGGTTTCTCGCTTGTTCGCGGCTTGACTTACAGATACGAGAGTGATCGACGACGGATGACAAGGGGACGAAAAAGAGGTTGGAGAATATTCTGTAGCAGTGCAGCAAAAAGGGAGAACCAACGGAGAGGGAACCGTGTGTTGGGACCGTCCGCAGAAATCAGGGCCACAGCATCGAAAAGTGCGAGGAGCCGAGAAAAGGTGCAGGTCGGGCGAGACCGGCTTCCCTTCGGGTTTCCCAACTGGGATTAAGCTGGTCGGGGTTGAGTCTTTTTTCATTCTTTCCTTTTTTTTTTTTCTCACACTTTTTGAGCACGATGGATGACGTGCAGGAGGACACCAGTGGCCAGCCAGTGGTAGGCGTTGCCCTTGCCCCCCTTGTTGGCGGCCAGTCCGGCCTAACCCGTTTTTGTACAAGCGGAACATCCACCGCAACCCCCAGCAGGCAGTCATGGATGCAGGGATGGAGATGATGGTGAGATGAGCGAGCAGAGCCCGCACAGAGCACGAACACTTTCAGCCGAGCGAGATGGGAAAGAAAGCGCGCTAACCCCAGCACGCCTTAGCGGGGTCTCCATTTCGAAACATCAGCGTAGCGTGGCGCACGGTCCTCGCCCCCATTCGCCAATCACAGCCCCGATGACCGACCAGCCCAATGGAAAAGTCGACCGCACTAAAGAGAGAAGGCGTGTGTGGTGCTGCTGCCCGGGTTTAACATGGCAGGAATCAAAAAAGCTGGTTGGGAAATTGAAATAGTTTGCAGCATGTTATACGGCGGACACCTTCAACTTCTCTCTTTGCTTCGGGCCGGAACCACCCAACGCAATGCTGTAGCTCTTGGCGCGGTGGTTTCAGTTGGCCAGAATTCCTGAAAGACAGTCGCATTGCTCGCTGCCGTTTCTCGCTTTTTCTTTGCTTTTCTTCTTGCGTCCTTTTTTTCTTTTTTGTTCCTGGAGACATGTGAACGAAGGCTGGCCCTGGTCGCTCTCGCCAATCTCTGACGAGGATGGCCCGGTTGCAATTGTACCCACTCTCCACCCCAGGCCGTGCCCAACCACTCAGCTCAGCCCACCAACCAAGACCGCAGGTCCACCACCACCCCTCAAGGACGACAACCAACCCCTGCCCGGCCACAATTAGAAAGACGGACAGACAGACAGACAGAAAGACACATCTCGCGGGCTTTTTGCCCAGGAGCGAAGGAGAGCCAGGCCGGAAATGCATCGTGGTGGTGGTGGTGGTGGGGCACGGCAAGTTTGTTGGGGCTTATTCGATAGTGCCGTGTACTATGTATGTTGTGATGGCACAGGAGGCGGCTGTCTGACCGTGCCCGAGCTGGGTGTAACTGCGGCAGGGGGTTTAATCATGATAAGGCGTGTGTGTGTCAGAGGTGTGTGTGTGTCCAGCACGGTGCATGTCACTCAAAAGGCTGCAAGGCATGCGTGTGCGAGGCGTGCGCGTTTGCTCCCAGAAAGGAAAAGCTCTCATCACCAAGCCTGCTGTATCGTGTGATTCCTCTGCCCGGTCCCATTCCCAAGATACGGGGAGCCGAAAAAAAAAAAAGAGAACGCGGCGGCTGGTATTAAGCTTCGCGACTTATCGCAGAGCCCTGGCTCGCTCGCTCAGCCTCGTTCGTGGTGCCAGTGACCGACCCCCCTGTAGCCGGGCGACCGTGAGCCTGGTCGCCGGCGGTTATCTTTTAGGTACCTTCCCGCCGACATATTTCGCCGACGTTGCGCTTCCATGGTAGAGCGGGAGGGAGCGAGGCCACACCAGCAGGGACAGCTGGAAGCTAAAAAGCTGCCGGGCTTCGCTCGGATGGGGTCATGCTCTCAAAAGCAAAACAGCTAGCAAGACGCGCTACGTAAGCCGACGGAGCGAAACGAGTCGCGGATCTCCTCATGGTGGAGCTGTGAACTTGGCCCCGAAAAAAACATGGGATCAGGATCGGCAAGGACGGACGGGACAGGCAGTGGACGGGCTGTTGGTTTCGATCAATGGGAGAGCAAGGCTATCGAACTTGACTCTGGGGCGCAACAGGGCTTGCAGGGCTGCCCAGCCCAAGAGTCAGCCAAGAGCGCGCCCACGGTGATGGTTTGCCCCGGTGGGCTTATCTGGGGTACTTGGGGAGGAGCCATGTCCGGTCGTGCGTAAGCATGTTATCCGTAAGCACCCGTCACATCACTTCTCGTTTTCTCAAAATACCCGGTCAAAGGCACCGGGTACACCTGCTTGTTTGAGCGAGGCGGCGGCCCCCCGGCCGACCCAGCTTAGCTTACTAGCAGACTATCACCGGACGGCGGAGGGGGCCTAGATCGAAATAGGCATGCGGTGCACACATGTGTGAAATGAGGTGTGGCGGGTTGAAGCTGTACAAGTTTCCTGCTGGTCTAAGACGGGCAAAGCACGCCGAGGCCGACAGCTGAAAGGAGATGCGGCTGCCGGAAGGGGGAGGGAGGAGGGAGGGACGAGAAGGGGACTGGCGCCGCCCAACAGCGCAAGCTACTACTGCTGCTGCTCCTGTACCGGACGCACGTCGTGCACCCTTGAATGATGTGTGGGAAAGCCGACTTGTGATCTGACTGCTTTTGCCTTGTGCCCTGCCTTGCCCCGTCTGGTTTCTCCCATCTCTGGTCGGCCCAATTTGTCGGATGGCCAGGGACGGCTTAAGATTAAAACGGCTGGCAGGGGTGGCTGCGCGCAGAAGGAAACATCAGGACAGAACCAATATGGGGTGCGGGGAAAGGCCCTGGGCAACCCCGACTACTGCACCTGGCACTCGCACCGGTCTTTTGTCTTCTTCGGATCACGCATGGGCTTTTTTTTCCTCTTCGCTTCTGGAACCGCAGCTATCATCATCGTCGTCATCACCATCATCCATGTCTATAATTGCGGCCGGCGGGGAGATGCGGAGTCACAAATTACTTCACACACAGTGGCTTCTCGCCCCATCACTCAAAACACGGACCACACAGAGCCCGGGGCTGGGCGGCCGTCATGCAAGAGAGGGGTGGTGACGGCGCAGGTGATGGTGATGGGAGCCGGATCAAAGGGGCCAAGGAAATTAAGGCGTGGAGGGGATGGGGATATGGAATGAGCCAGCCCGGAGGGCTCCGAGGGGAAGAAAAGAAGACGATTGCACCGCCGGTGAAAAGAAAGAAGAAAAACCTTCTCAGCTATTGCAGGTGCTTGGTTAGGGTACCAGAGTTTTGAAAACTGATCTGTCATTTCGGCCCTCGCTTTGAAGCGGATGTCGATCACCTGTGTGGCCCATCGAATATCGAAGCACCGGCCGTCCACAATGTGCGGTGCTCTCTTCCACGCCATGGGATGTTGCAGCGCAGCGAGACAATCTACCGACTGATACCTTTTGTCCCCCCCTCCTGCCAGTAACGCGGCGGGGCACCTCACCGGGCTGGGCTAACATGCGGGCTTTTACAAGAGAGCGGCAAAGCGGCTAGGTGCCTCAACCCACGCACAGCTGGGGGACGGGCATTGTGGATAAGGACGGGTGGCTGTGGATTGGCGTCGAAACGGCGTCAAGTGTGTCGCCGCCGGGTCGCTGAAGCCAGCATCTTCCGGGGACAGCAAGGTCTATGCGCTCCGTGGGCCACTGTCTCGGATCATGCTCTACCTGGCAGCTAGGTACCTCGCCCGAAGGTACCGTGTCCAAGGGGCTGGCCGCTGACGCACTCACGCAGGCTCGCGGGAGACCATGCGTGAGCGCGTGTGAAATCTCAAGGAGAGAAATTAAACAAAAAAAAAAAAAAAAAAAAAAGGTGCTTATGGGTTCGAAGCAACGGGTCCGCCAAAAAAAGAGTGCGAGAGTTGGAGATGTTGCATGCAAAGTGTTCCAATTGTCGCGGAGGCGAGGTGGGGCTGTCGTCGCTTACCGCGGGTATGTGCGGAAAGTGAGGGATCCATTGGGTGTTTTACCCAGGAACGAGAGCCGGGGGGTCTCCGGTGTGAACTTGGGCCGCGCTGCGGTTGACGATGGGTCCGTTACTTGATAGTACGGCGTAGCAACCAAGGCAAGCAGTGTCCATTGCGTCCAAGTCGCAGGTACCGTCCGGTCTTGGTACACCCTCCCAAGGCCAAGCAGCAGACGCGGATGTGACGGGAGCCAGGCTCGCGGCAGTGGAGACTTGGGACTGAGGATCGACCGTCGTCCTCTGCCATCACTCGAAGACACCATTTTAGCGTCGTCGGGCCTGGAGATCGGCCAAGGGGCGGCGACGACGAAAAGGATGGAGTGGGGACGAGGCCTTGCGCCGCCGAGTGTCGATTCCGGGGCGGGGGGGCCCACAGCACCCCGGGCGCCAGCCAATCTCGTTCGAGAGGCGCCCTCGCAAAATGGTTGCCCACCGGAGATTTCAGAGGCCGGGCAGGTGTCACTGCATCCATCGCCAGCCAGGGAGGCAAGCAAGGAAAAAGAAAACGCGCACCAAGGAACGCAGCGAGTCCAAGACCAGGAGACGTACGTGAGTGAACTCCAATCTAAACATGTCTGGGCATGCAGAGGTGACCTCGATGCCTATAGTGCAGACGATATGGCCTGCAGCAGTCCGTCCCGTCGCCATCATGGTTCTTCTTATCGCGTGGCGCCGTCGCAATCCAAGCGGTTGATGCATATCGAGAGAAAAACACCGGACGACGATGGCCTCTCAGCCCAGAGCAGCCGCCGCCAACTGGCCGTTTTCGCTTGGCCGGTGCGCGGTCGTGATCCCCCCGCATCGCTTGGCCTCGGTTGAGGTCGGCCATGCTATTTTTTTTTTTTCTTGCCCCCCTCGCAAGACGTGACGGGGCACGGTCGCAACCGGAGAGTCCCGATCAGGGAAGCCGTGGGCGAGATGAACAAATAAAGAGGCATTGAGGGTGTCGTTTTTTACTTTCTTTTCTTTTTCTTCGTCTTCCATTGGTGTCGCATATTGCATGGAGCCCCTCTCCGGTCAACGTCCCCTCGTCCAAACCGTTGACCACCCCTGTCGCGATGTCTCTTCTCTTCTTCCATTTTTGGTTTTTAGAATTTTCTTCCTGCAACAGCGCCCAACGGTTGAACCCGATCATTCGGGAAGAGGGATAGAGGCACAAGAAAGGAAAAAGAGACGTTACGCAGGGTCACCGACCCTCGGGATGATGTAGACATGCAGGGTGCAGAAGAGCGGACGGCGAGGGGACAGCGCAACCGGCCGGGGCTTTGACGCTAGCCCAGAATGGGTTTTCCGTCGGTCCCCCTCCGCTGGTATCAAGGGAAGTGTTCGCGCGAGCGCCCGTCGGCCGGCGCTTGGGATCCATCAAAGCGGGTGAGGGTATCTGGCGCTCCTCCTGCCGCTGCATTGCCCAACCCGTAGACGGGCAACCAGTCGTCGAGGAGGATTTGATTAGAGGGTGGCGGACAAACGGATCGTCTCGCATCCATCGCTAGTCACGGCGCTTTGGCTCCAACGACAGATGAGCAGCAGGCCTCGGGAGCCCGTGAGCTCTCTCTAGCCTGCTGCCCTAGGGAGCTGCCTTGTGCCTAATAATCCCCGAAGAAAAAAAAGGGGAGCCTACCGAAAATGTCTGTGTGGCGGCAGGTGATCGCGACGCACGGCGACGAAGTCAGTGCTCTCCGAAAAGCGGGCTGCCGCATCGAGGCTGGCTGGGGTCGCATTTCTCGGCGGTGGGAGACCAAGGGATGATGCTCTAGTCTGGATTCTGCGCCCGTACATCTGCTGCTGGCGGATGGGTTGGCCGGGGAGTCTTCTGCTGGCATTTGGCGGCGTCCTGACCGCGGGCCCCTGCTCTTCCCTGCCGACGACGACTACGACCGACCGACGGCGACCCTAAACAACTCCCCTCTGCTCGCTAGCGCCCCTCGGCGGCTGGCTGGGTGCAGGCACCCTGTCCAAGGGCTCAAATGGACTGGTCTGGACTCGGCATGTCCCCCTTGGTGGGAGGGAGCGCCACAGGTGACCTCGAGCTTGGGCGGGGACTGCTGCATTGAAGGCCGACCGCATGCTCAATTGCTCCGCTGGCGGCATTGAGCCCATATGAAGTCGGCCTCTCGATTGGCTGCGATGGAGCACCGGAAGTAGCAGAGGGAGAACGCGGGAACTTGGGCACAGCAGGAACAGACAGCTACACCGTCAAAAAGGAAAAGAAGGTTGGTTTCGGAGCACCCTCCTCGGTACCGGCAATTCGCGCCAATTTTTCTCCATCCATTCTCCTCTCTCTTGACCGCGAATTGCGGTTTCCAAGGTAGCGAGGGTCCGCCGCCGAGGGTCCTGCAGAAAATTGGGAACGCGTTCGTGGCTCATTGGAACAGCAGGAGGAAAACCCTCCATGCGGCCGACGTGTACTGTAATTTTGTGGGCGGTGGGAAATGCTTTGTCCGCTGGTGTCAAATCACAGGCCACGATTTGCTTTCTCTCCCTTTATCGTGCACTTGCCGTTGGCTCGGCTTGAGCCGGGCGGCCATGGACCCATCGTGGCCATTGAGAAGCCCACAACGGGCTCCCGGCAATTGAACTTTGTCGACAGGTACCGACGATTTGTGTGCAACCAACGAGAGAGGGCCCGACGCAGACGCCTAGCACGCCAACAAAAAATTGTCTTTTTTTTTTTTTTCTTCCCCTCCAATGCCATCTGGCCGCAGGCGTTGAGTGGGCGGGAGGTGGGTCGAGATCGTGGTCAGATCACAGTTACTCTCGAGGCCGAGTCAGGCTAGGGGGAACGGGCCTCCGGCCCCTCAATCTTGTCGCGATATCAATCAGGGATGATCACGTACTGTAGGTTTGTGGGCATTAAATCAGATCAGATATGGGCGGCCCATGGGCCCTTTGCGATCCATCGTGCGCGCGGGCTTTGGGCGGCTGTTGACATTGCAAGAATCTGGCTTTCCATCCGGGAGGGGCCTCGAACGGTTCACGGGCTGAAAGCAGGCGAGCGAGACAGCACGAAGAACCATGACTCGAAAATCCCCATTCTTTGTCTGTGTCGCGCGCCCGATGTTTTCTTGGGTGTGGCTCCATTCGCCGGCGGCACCCGTTGTCTGCTCAGGTTATGTTGTTTGTTGCACAGTACAAGAGGTACTTGGCGGTCGGGTACTTGGCGGCAGGTACTTGGCGTTAGGTACCTATGCAGCGGCCCACACCTGCCCGCTTTCCGTGTTCAGACCAGGCAAGACGAGAGCGAGGGCGCGCTCAAGACTCAAGACAAGAGAGAGCGCCCGTGTCCGCGCGCGGATGCGGCCGCCCCAAGAGGGCTCTCATGCCTGGTGTCGTGCGTATGCCCTCTGTGCCTAAACTCATGTCAATGTGCTCGACTGTCGTCCAATGGGCAGGGCAAGATACCCTTATTCACTTCACTGTTGGGGCAGGCAGGCAAACAGATCCAGATTTGATACTACGGGTGCAAACGCACAACAGCCAGAGCGACGCCCGCAGCACACTCAACTCGTCCTGCGGATCGTGGCCAACTGTCTGGGCAGGTACCCTTGCGACAACCCGATGAGCACAAGCTCGCTCCCAGGATTACCGCGATAAGCCTGACCACCCCTCCCCCCCCCTGCCGGGCTGGGCCCCTCCCAGCTCGCCTCTGCATGGGCCACCCTGGCCCAGCCTGCCCGTCTCCACCCGCATACCTACGTCAAGCCTCTTGGTGGACTCGACTGCCCGCCTGTGTTTGGTCGCTCCCAAAGCCGCCCCTCCATCCCCGTTCTCTTTTCTCCCTGGCCCCATTTCATCCCACCCTGTCCTAGCCTCTCTCTCGCTGCTGCTTTTCTGTCGTCTCCTCTCTCCTCCACCCACCCGTCTTTTTTTCCCAAAGCCTTCTGTTCCTCTTCACCAACATCCATCGACGCTCCGTCTTTTGCCTCGAAACATTCCAACCCTGTTGTTTGACTGCCACGGAGGAACTCTGTCGAAGATCGCGCCTCGTCAATCCGGTTCCGATTCGAACGAGCCACTCGCCAGTTTTTGTGCAACCAGCCGTTTCCGAACTGGCTCGCACCACTGCCGCCGCATCCGCAGGTGGCCGAGCGTCGCGACCACACACAACCACAACCTTTTTTCTCGTTCTTTTTAAAGTTGTTCGATCCGCCACGCCACCCCCTCAACAGCGACTCTCTGTGAATACCGCCCCCGCACACAAACCAACACCGAACTCCGTCTACTGGCCGATTTTACCGGTGCGGTAGACTCCCCGGGCCCCTATTCTCGGGCCATCGTCTACGACATTCAGCTTCGAACCGCGACCGCACAACGCCCCCGATCCGACAAAGCGACCCTGTGTCGGATTGTCCCCAGCGATCATGGTTTTGTAGTAATCCGAATCCCCGACTTTACGCTTTCTTTTCCGTCAAACAAGGCGCCGCCCCGCCACACCTTTCGTCGTATCTGCTCGTGGACTCGCCGGCCTCGCCGACTTCTCGTTCAACATGGAGCCGCATCAGTCAAGGACCTCCTCTTACCCGCACCTGCACGGCGCTCAGCTCCCGCCGCAGCCTTCGCACGTCCCGTCGAGAACCGCTAGCAGCACTCCCGTGTCGTCTCCTGGCTTCTTCAGCCCGACCGTCTCGCGCCTGAGCATGGTGCCTCCGCAGCCCATGTCCGAAGGTGTCCCGGCCGCCAGCGCCTCGAGGGCCGAAAGCCCGTATCTGCATCCCCTGCAGACTCGCAAGGTTCGAGAGTAAGTCGTCTAGCATTCAGGTGGTCTCATCATAGGGCTTGCCTTATAGTTTGCCGTCTGGGGCAAATCGCCAGCTCTGATAACTCACCACCACGCCCTCCACAGGACTTCCACCGCTACCGTCGATAGGGACTTTGCCACGGGGCGCAAGCACATCAACCAGTACGAGGTGATGGAGGAGATTGGCCGCGGCCAGCACGGCAAGGTCAAGCTGGCGCGCAACACCCACACTGGCGAGAACGTGGCCATCAAGATCATCCCTCGCTACTCCAAGAAGCGCCGACTGGGCAAGGTCACGGCCGAGGACCCCCAGAGGAACACAAAGCGAGAGATCGCTATCCTCAAGAAGATCCGACACGCCAACGTGGTCGCCCTGCTCGAAGTCATCGACGATCCGGAGCTCAAGAAGATCTACATGGTCCTGGAGCATGTCGAGCTTGGCGAAATCACATGGAGGAAGAAGGGTTTGCCGCGCATCTGCGATCTGGAACGGCGCATGGTCGAGAAGAGCGCTCGTGGCGAGTCCATCGCTGCTGAAGAGGAAGAGCTGCACTCTCTGCAGTGGAAGCGTGCCAAGACCGAGGTCAAGCGGATGAAGACGGTCGCCAAGGCGCAGAGGGATTCGGGTGACTACTGGAGCCTCGAGTATGGCAACTCGTTCGACGACGACGAGCCTGAACCGTCGCTTCCGAGGTCCAGGGCAGTTTCGCAAGCCCCTTCTCGCACCCAGTCATCGAGGTCCCTCTCGAGATTCCAGGCAGCGCAGGCCGAAGCAGTCCCTATGCCTGGCCACGGCTATGCCGACACGGATGTCGCATCATCTCCCCCAACCCTCGAGGGAACCATGTACGGGGCTTACGTCGACGACCAAGGTGGCAGCTCCACCCTCAGGGCACGCTCTCCCAGCATGGCAGACTCCATCATATCGCACATGTCCTCGGTGGACTTTGCCGCGCCCCCACACGACCCCTTCGTCGACGACTTCTCGTACGTGCCGTGCTTCACCATCGAGAATGCCCGGTCGGCTTTCCGAGATACTATCCTGGGACTCGAGTATCTCCACTACAACGGAGTCGTACACCGCGATATCAAACCTGCGAACCTCCTCTGGACCAAGGACTTCAAGGTCAAGATCTCTGATTTTGGCGTCTCCTACTTTGGCCGGCCCATTCGAGAGGGAGAGCCCGACGACCTGGTATCCGAGTCCGAGGCCCTCGACTTCGACGACGATCGCGAGCTTTCCAAGACGGTGGGGACACCCGCATTCTTCGCCCCCGAGCTCTGCTACACCGACGTCGATAATCTCAACAAGGAGCCGCCTAGAGTGTCGGAGCAGATTGATATCTGGTCGCTTGGCGTCACGCTCTACTGCATCATTTTCGCCCGTATCCCGTTCCTGGCCGAGGACGAGTACTCGATGTTCAAGAAGATCGCCAAGGAAGACGTCTTCATTCCGCGTCGCCGGCTGCGACCCGTCTTCCCCTTCACGGATCCCAGCAAAGTCTCCCTGTATAAGAGGGTTAATAACGAGCCTTACCGGGATGACGACGACCCTGCGTACGAGGACATCGAGGACGACCTGCGCGATCTGCTCCGGCGCATGCTCACCAGGAACCCTGAGCACAGGATCCGTCTCCGAGACGTCAAGTCTCACCCCTGGGTTGTTCGGGGCGTCTCGCACGCCTGGATCGACGAGACGGACCCCTCGCGCAAAATGTCTGGCAAGCAGATCGAGGTCGACGAGAAGGAGATTGGACGCGCCGTCGTGCCGCTCACCTTCCTCGAGAGGGCCAAGTCGGCGGTCAAGAAGGCGGTTGGCAAGGTCATGCACCACAAGAGAGACCACGACGACAGCGCTTCTGCTTCGGTCTCGCGCAGGCGAGCCGACAGTAGTGTTGCCAGCTCCGCCGGAGACAGCGGATCGAACCCGCCGTCTGCCTACCCGCGCGACATCCGGCGCAAGAGCCTCCGCCCTGATGACTATTTCGCGACGGTGACGCAGCTGCAGCAAACCGAGCATCCCCTCTCCCAGAGCGTGACTGCCAGCCCGCTGGAATCGCCGCAGGGCTTCAGTCCCCCTCTGAGCATGTCACTTGGTAGGAAGCCCTCGAAGCACGCAAGCGAGCTCCTTCCAGACCACCACCCCGACTCCAGCGACGCCCCATCGTTTGGCCCTGCGAAACTACCACCACCCAAGAGACATTCCCATGCGCGTTCGATTGGAAGCTCGTTTCTCAGCCTGACACCTAGTCTGCAGGAGTATCGAGTCGCACAGACGGTGCCTCCGAGCCCCGGACTCACCGACATCGTAGATGAAGCCGTCAGGCTGTCAGGCGCCAGGAAGGGCCGCGAGGCCTCCATTTCGTTTGAAGAATGTTCGCGCGCCAAATCCATGGACAGGGCCGGGCTAGTTTTCCCGAACGTCGACAAGCACGCCGGCGCCATGGTGGCTCTCAGCACCGCTGTCGCCCCAGGCAGCATGCAACAGCCGCCGCGGTCTCCTCGACACACCCGATCGATCGATCTTGTCGCCGTCAGGGAGAACTCATCCCACTCTCTCAGCTTCATCCCGCGGCTGTCTTCGGCCTACCATCATCACATGCACCACCACAAGTCATACCTGGGCACCAAGCAAAACGACCGTCCGTCAACTGCTCTTCGTGTTGACACATCCACGCAGAAGCAAGACTCTGAGCCGTCCACGGCCCGATCCACGACACCACTGAGCTTTCGGGGTCCATTCGAGGACGTTGAGAGTCAAGTGGACACCCGCCGCCAACAACAGCGACCACGGGAGCATCCCTTGGCCGTTCGCCCAACGATTCAGAAGACCGAACCGTCTCGTGTGCCCTGCCCGCCATCCCCGACTGACGATGGCATGAGCCAGGAAGAGCACTCGCAGCCTCCTTCCAGGGAGGAGACTATGTCGATGGCCGTGTCTTCGAGTGTGACCTCGTTCGGAGCCATTGCGACACCCATGACAAGCCCCAGCATTGTTACCAGTCCGCTGTGCCACACGGCGCCGACAAACTCGAGAGAAAAGGTTGACGTCATGCCAGCGTACCAGTCTGACCCTTCGCTGCCGGCGCTGATGAGCGGAGCTAGCTCTGTCTCTGCCGACGTTGAGGGTGACTTCTTGGGTAATCCTGGCGTTGTCAGTAGGTCATCGCTCTTGGCCACCACCGACTCTCTTACGCCACCAGCCCCGGGCAAGGAGGCCTTGGCCGAGTTTCCTCTGGAACAACACACCGACTCGGAGAACACCGGCGCCATTGCCGTGCATATTGACCCGACCCCTGGCCTTGGCACCAAGGGTGCGCGTCCCCGTCGGTCCGTGAGCCTCTCTGCCTCAGCTTCAAGCGGCAAATATGATGACGACAGCGATAGCGACGACGGTTTCATGTTCATGGCGAAGTCCAAGAAGAAGGTGGTTCCCAAGAAACTTCCATCACCCCCATCTCAGACCTCGCATCTCCACCACGCACCCTTGGGGAGCCTGGCGCTCGCTGCGCGCAGGAGGGATACCAACACTAGTATCGGGAGCACCGAGACGGCCAAGAAGATCGACCTCCACGGAGAGAGTCTTTCTGGATGATGGGCTCGCTTACCTGCCCATGCAACCAACACAATACATTGCACCTCTTTTCTCTACTATCTATCTACACACACGCACCCACGCAGCAGCAATTGCTTCCGTCCAACATTCTTGTTGCCGACCGGGACATCCCTTTCCTCCGTTCTCCTCTCATTTTCTCATTCGGCTTCGACACGGCCAGACCGGCGTCCGGAGTTTTCATACAACTTTTTAGACTTGGCTTTACATGAGCCAATAGGAGGAGGGCGAGTACATCCCAACTTCGGCCTGTTTTACTAGGCTTTTTCTTTTCTTTCCTTTCTCTTTCTATGTTTCATGGAAAGCATTGATAGAGATTGGGGGCGATTGCTGCGTTTGCCGATTCACCACACTCTCAAGAGGTCATCAACATACCACTTACGCATTCGATTCTCCTGTTACCTTTTCTTATTCCTTGTTTTTTTTCCTACGTCTTTCAGTAGTCGGTCAGGCTTTGTGCATTTTGAACAGCATTTGCATTACGGAAGGGTTCATATGGGACCGGCAACATGTGCCGAAGGTGACCGCGATTTGGTCACGAGCAACATAAATGGGCGGGCTTTGTCTTTTACCATGCTGCCTTTGCTCTATGAAAGAGGAGGGATCTTTTTTCCCTTTCCCTTCTCCTCTTTAAACGCCAGCTTATGTTGGCTGTTGTCGAGCATCGGACGAGTTTGTTCTCTTCGATTTTGCTGAGCCTTTTTGTCTCCTCAGCCACCTTGGACTGTTGATGGTAATGGCAAAGGCGTGGAAGGGCCTTCCGGTGCCATGGCGGAATGGGGATCGGTTGGTGTTACCGCGGCGGCGGGATGGAAGGGGCTACCATCTGGGTCTCCGATGCTGGCTGGAATGTCGGCATCGGAGGATGGAGCCGGCTAAGTCTACTTTGTCGCGGCGCAGGGGATGAGCGCAAGCGGAGAAGCTGCTGTTGGCACGCAGCCGGGAAGGGCAGTGCTCAAGCAAACGGAAGGCGGAAGGGGACGGTAACGGTGGTGTGGCGATACGGGCATGAAGGATGGCGACGGTCTGATTTATTGCTGAAGGGATGATGGCTATTTACGACCTGGCTTGTTTTTTTTTGGGACGACCAACGCATGAGATACCTCTCTGGCGATGAGAAGAGAGAGTGGATGGGCGGAAGGAATGAAAGCCTCGAGTGGAGCGCCCCAGCAGGGCCTCACGATGAAGAGGAAAGGGGTATATTGGGAGAGATGAAGCCGAGATGCACGAGATGATACATTATACCCCCTTACTTTTTTTTTTTTTAATTTTTTTTTTTCTTGGGAGGGAGAGCCGCCCTCGATGACACCCAACAAGCGTAACGTTTGTCTGGCGTGCGTCACCCGAAATACGAACGCTCACTTCCTCTCCCGCGAACCTCATTCCGGGTCTTTGTGATGTCTCGCTCGTGTACACCGCGGATGTCGACGCGGCCGCATGGCCATTGTTTGGTAAAACCAGGGTTCGTCCTCCACGCTTATCTTTTGGAGTTGCCAGCCAATAATTGGTACTGCAAGGCTATATAATTCAGCTAGGGGATACAAAGGGGGGAGAGACCGGTGATAACCGTACAGGCGATGATCTCATCTACATACAATTTACATGTCGTATCAAAGGCAGATCGTGTGTATGGCGAGAACTTGGAGGTGTTTACATCTATCTGGCTCAGCTACAAAACACAGCCGCCCAACGGTGTAACAATATAGCTAAACACAAATCCAACGATGACAAGACTGCCAAAACCCAAGACCACGTAACCATTATATAGATAGCAAGAATAAAAACACATGGTATATAGTTGAGGCGAACTACCAAAAACGGTAGGCAAAAATACATGATAACGAAAAGAGAACGCAAATTTATACCCACCTCCTTGATGCCAATTCGTCATGCTTAACATTATAATCCACTCCCATCGTTATGAAATAAGACATCCATCCATCTTTCGTCCTTCGTGCTGAGGAGGTCAAGTAAATTATGAAAAAAAAAAAAAAAGCCAAGATTCATCATGCCAAGTCGAGTGGTGGTGGTGCACTACCCTCTGCTCTCTGCGACTCGAGCATCTTAACCGCTGCACATGATGCAGGACTCCGGGTTCTCGATGCTGCCTATTTGAGGGGAAAACGGAGGGGTTAGAAAAAGGCTGATGTCATGCAGGTGGTGATGGTTCGGGGTAAGAAGAAAAAAACTTACAAGCAAGCACGGCCTCGGAGTAGATGTCGCCCTCGCGCTCCTTGCTCTCGTCCTCCTTGTCCTCGGACTGGTCCTTCTTAGAGCCCTCCTTGGCGGGGTCGCGGAGCTCCTCGGCCTTGATCTCGCCAGTCGGCTCGGTAGGCAGCGCCTTGGGGCTCTCGCCCTCGGCGACGTCAGCCTTGAAGGGGACCGCCTTGACGGGCGAGGGAGCAATCTTGGCAGCCGCAGCCGCAGCCGCAGGGGGCGGGGGTGTGGTGCTCGGGGTCGGGACACCGTTGGAGGCGGTTAGGCGATCCGACATGCCCTCGCGCTTGGTGGCGTACATGGGCCTGGGCGACGACGCGGCGGCGGTGGCGGCCGAGGACACAAATTGGCCGTTGGGGGGAGCGCGCTTGCCGAGGACACCGCCGTGCTTGGCGACGGCGTTGTCCTGCAGGCGCAGGGCCTCCTGGTCGACGGTGAACTGGATAGGCTGGGCGGCAGCCTGGGTGCGGAGGTAGTACATGCCCGTCTTGAGGCCGAGCTTCCAGCCGGCGAAGTGCATGGACGTGATCTTGCCCATGGTGGGCTCGCGCATGTGGATGTTGAGCGACTGCGACTGGTCGATGAAGGCGCCGCGGTCGGCTGCCATCTGGACGACGGTGCGCTGCGAGATCTCCCAGACCGTCTTGTACAGGCGCTTGGTGTCCTCGGGGACGCTGGCGATGTTCTGGATGGAGCCGCCCTCGGCGATGATGCGGTTCTTCATGTTGTCGGACCACAGGCCAAGCTCGACCAGGTCCTTGAGCAGCCACGGGTTGACGACCTGGAACTCGCCGGCGAGCACGCGGCGCTGGTAGATGTTGGATGTGTAGGGCTCGAAGCACTCGTTGTTGCCCAGGATCTGCGACGTGCTGGCTGTGGGCATGGGCGCCACAAGCAGCGAGTTGCGCACACCGTGCTGCTTGATGTCGGCCTTGAGAGCCTCCCAGTCCCAGAGCTCCGACGGCTTGACGTTCCACATGTCGTACTGCAGAATGCCCTGCGACACAGGCGAGCCCTCGTACGTCGAGTAGGTGCCCTGCTCACGCGCCAGCTCGCACGAGGCGGTCAGGGCGGCGTGGTAGATGGTCTCAAAGATCTGCTTGTTGAGCTCGCGAGCCTCGGGCGACTCGAAGGGCAGGCGCAGCGCCAGGAAGGCATCAGCCAGACCCTGCACGCCCAGGCCGATGGGCCTGTGGCGCATGTTGCTGTTGCGAGCCTCCTGGACCGGGTAGTAGTTGACGTCGATGATCTTGTTAAGGTTACGAACGACAACCTGGGTCACCTCGTGGAGCTTCTGGAAGTCGTAGGCTCCCTCGTTGTAGTCGATAAACTGCGGCAGCGCCAGCGACGCCAGGTTGCACACAGCCACCTCGTCGGGCGCCGAGTACTCGATGATCTCGGTGCACAGGTTGGAGCTGCGAATGGTGCCCAGGTTCTTCTGGTTGCTCTTGCGGTTGCAGTGGTCCTTGTACAGCATGAAGGGGTTGCCAGTCTCGGTCTGGGCCTCGAGGATGGCATACCACAGCTTCTGCGCCTTGAGCGTCTTGCGGCCCTTGCCCTCACGCTCGTACTTCTCGTACAGAGCCTCGAACTCCTCGCCGTAGCAGTCCGCCAGGCCGGGGCACTCGTTGGGGCACATGAGCGTCCAGTCGCCGTTCTTCTCAACCCGCTTCATGAACAGGTCCGGGATCCACAGGGCCAGGAAGAGGTCGCGGGCGCGGATCTCCTCCTTGCCGTGGTTCTTGCGCAGGTCGAGGAACTCGAACACGTCGGCGTGCCATGGCTCCAGGTAGATGGCAAAAGCGCCGGGGCGCTTGTTGCCACCCTGGTCGACATAGCGTGCCGTGTTGTTAAAAACACGCAGCATGGGCACGATGCCATTGGAGGTGCCGTTGGTGCCGGCGATGTAGGAGCCCGTGGCACGAATGCGGTGGATGTTGAGGCCGATACCACCGGCCATCTTGGAAATCATGGCACAGGTCTTGAGGGTGTCGTAGATACCATCGATGCTGTCGTCCTTCATGTCGACGAGGAAGCACGATGACAGCTGGGCCTGGGGAGTGCCGGCGTTGAAGAGAGTGGGTGAGGCGTGGGTGAAGTACTTGCTCGACATGAGGTTGTACGTCTCGAGCACGCGCTCAATGTTGTCGCCCCAGATGCCGACAGCGACACGCATGATCATGTGCTGGGGGCGCTCGACGATCTTGCCGTCGAGCTTGAGCAGGTACGAGCGCTCCAGGGTCTTGAAGCCAAAGTACTGGTAGTTGAAGTCCCGGTCATAGACGATGGCCGAGTCGAACTCGTCCTTGTGGCGCATGACGCAGTCGTACGTCTCCTGGGCGATCATGGGCGACAGCCTGCCGTTCTTGGGGTTGACGTAGTGGAACAGGTCGCTGACAACCGACGAGAACTGCTTCTTGGTCTGCTTGTGCAGGTTGGACACGGCGATGCGCGCAGCCAGGATGGCGTAGTCGGGGTGTGTGACGGTCATGTATGCGGCCGTCTCGGCGGCCAGGTCATCCAGCTGCACCGTGGTGACACCGCCGTAGACGCCCGAGATGACCTTCTGGGTGATCTTGACGGGGTCGACATGGTTCAGGTCGAGGCCGTAGCACAACCTCGAGACGCGGGCCGTAATCTTGTCGAACTGGACACGCTCCTCGCGTCCGTCTAGAGGGCAGAGGGGAGAGTGGTTAGCGGATGCGGTGAGAGACCAATAAGAGAAGGTGCTGGTATGAGGGCAGGCTCACCTCGCTTCCGGACAAACATGGCGGGCTGTCGTGTGTGAGGGGCTGCTCAAGAGAGGGGTGAGAGGGAAAGAGTCTCGAGGAGACGAGGCAGAGGCGTCCGACAGTCAAGCAGTGACGGCGGAGGCGGCGAGCCTCAAAAGATCAAGGTCTCCGCGAGGACAGAGAGAGGGAGGGGCAGTCTTGAGGATGCAGGCAATGGCTGCATAAAACACACGCTCGGGACGTAATGAAAGCCTCAAGGACCTTTAGGCCGAGGAATTGTGTGAATGTGGGATGTGTTGTTTGTTCTCAGGAGGAGGAAAAGGCTGGACAGATGGCCATGGCGACGGGCGGGACCCTGGGCTTTTTAAGGGACGTGCAGCGTGGACGCGTGGGGTCGCGAATTGCACTTAAACAACGCGCATTTTCGTGTTTTTTTGCCTCGCTCCGAGCGGGACAGTGCTAACCCGCCAAGGTGGGGCAGCCAGCCGCGGTGACGGGACAACACCAGGGCGAATTTCTAATGGAGGCAACGACCAACAAGGGAGATCTGACTAGCGAGGGGGTCCAATCACAGGCTTGGCCTACGGAGGATCAAATTGCGGTGCCTTTGCTGTGCCTGGACCGACACCTCTAGTTGCGACCAGTTGCTGGCCAAACAGCCCCTCAATAGTCGATAGGGTATTATGCACAGCCTGCCTCAGGAACCTCCCGTCCGTAAAGCCCCTCGTGTTGGACGACTACCCGCCAGCTTCCAGGTGGAGCTGGTCGAGGTCCTTGCAGCGCTTTTGTTCTGACGGGGCTCTTATGACTCCTCCCAGCTCGTCCATAAAGGGAAGCCGACGTCCACTCTGTCCCATGGCAACGTGCGGATCGTAGAAGCGAACAGAGAATGAGGGTTTGGTCCCGGACCTTCGCAAACCGACAACCCAGCTGCTCCGCACTGCTGCTGCCCCTCCTATCTCCAACACCAGCCCGCCCCTGCCTTGTGCCTTGGCGCGCTTGCAACGGCCGCCGCCTCCTGCACAACATGGCCGCCAACCAGCCCGCCACCAAGGCACCTTATAAGCCGAGATATGTCGATGCAAGTACCCTTAGTCCACCAACACATTTGGCAAGCACACATGTACTAACACGCAAGACACTCAAAGATCGGCATCAACCTCGCAGACCCCATCTTCAGGGGTCGGTCCGGCGGCAAGCAGCGGCACCCGGACGACCTGCACGCCGTCGTCCAGCGGGCCAAGGATGTCGGCTGCACCAAGCTCATCGTCACGGGCTCCAGCTTCAGGAGCTCGAGGGACGCCCTGGAGCTCGCCGACAAGTTCCGTAAGTTAGGGAGCATATATACACCCAAAGAGGCATGCGGAATTCTGATGCGGCACAACAGCCGGCACCGTCTATTCCACAGCCGGAATCCACCCCTGCACCAGCGCCATCTTCGGCCCCCTGCACCCCCACCACCACGAGGCCCCCGACGAGGAGCACACGGCCGCCTGCGATCCGGACCCGTCCAAGCCCGTGCCCGACGAGCATGAGCCGGACCCGGCCCGCTCCGCCCAGATCATCGCCGACCTGCGCGCCCTGGTCCGCAGCGGCAGCGCCCCAACCAACAACACCAATAACAGCAGCAGCAGCAGTAGTAACAGCCCCCACCACCGCCTAGTCGCCTTTGGCGAGTTCGGTCTGGACTACGACCGCCTGCACTACTGCCCCAAGTCCCTCCAGCGCCACTCCTTCGCCGCCCAGCTCGACCTGGTCGCCTCCCTCGCCTCGCCTCCCCCGTCGTCTCCCGACCCGCCCCTGGCCCTCCCCCTGTTCCTGCACAGCCGCGCCGCCCACCGCGACTTCGTGGCGGCCCTGACGTCCGCCTTCGGCCCGAGGCTCGAGCGCCTGCCCCGCGGCGGCGTCGTGCACAGCTTCACGGGCACGGCCGAGGAGGCGCGCGAGCTGACGGCCGACCTGGGCCTGTACGTCGGCGTCAACGGCTGCAGCTTCAAGACGGCCGAGAACTGCCACGTCGTCCGGGGCCTGCCGCTCGACAGGCTCATGATCGAGACGGACGGGCCCTGGTGCGAGGTCAGGCCCAGCCACGAGGGGTGGAAGTACCTGGTCGAGCACTACGCCAAGATCAGGGCCCAAGAGGAGAAGGAGGTGGCGGAGAAACAGGCAGCGGCGGCGGCAGCAGAGGAAGCTGCTCGGGCCGCGGCGGAGGCGGTGACCGATGGTGGCGCCGATGCGAACTCGGCGCAGCAGGCACCATCATCCGCAGCACCATCAGCAAATGGCGATGCTCGACGACCCAAGAAAAAGAAGCCCCAGCAGCAACAGCAGTCGGCCAAGAAAAACCAGAAGGCGTCCGAGGTGCCCGAGCGCTTCAAGTCGGTCAAGAAAGAGAAATGGGAGGAGGGTGCTATGGTCAAGAGCCGCAACGAGCCGTGCACCATCGAACGGATCGCCATCATCATCGCAGGCATCAAGGGCATCTCGGTCGAGGAGGTCGCCGAGACTGCCTGGGCCAACACGATCAAGGTGTTTGGACTAGACGAATAGACAGACATTTAGACTGCTGATAGACACGGCCATAGACGCAGCACGTAAACACAGTGACGAACATTCGCCTTCAGGGGTCTACCGCTGATGAGTGACCATGATATGCTAGGTGGTCGAAGCAACGACGAGCAAGGCTTCTCACGAGCAACCACTTCACGCCACCTGAGAACCTATGTTGCCTCACCACGAAATTTTCTGGTTTTATTGTCCAACTCCTGTTCTCCATGCCCGCATATCCGATGCCGTGGCCTCCATACCAAGGGAGTGTGCGTCCTTTTCGAAATGTTACAACGCTGCTGCTGGCTCGTGCCAGCATAGAAACATGGAGTGAGGAAGCAAATGCGGGAGAAAGGCATGAGCCCAAATAACCACCCCATCATGCCTGCCATTCCGGTCCGTATCCCCCTCCAAGACGAAGGAAAGAAAACGCCGCTCCTGATCCCCCATTGATGTCGGTTCCAGAAGAAGCAAATAAAAAAATAAAAATGAAAGAAAACAACTCATAAACATGCTCAAAGGCGAGGACGTGCCGTCATTCCCTCACCCTCAACCGAATTTCATAACCGCTTCCCTGGGACTTGTCGCAACCCCAAACTCCCTTCGGCTCGCTGAGAAAAAAATAGACATGCCGCCGAGGCTATAAGAAAAGCAACGCAGTAGCTATAGTTGTACAAGTGGACTGAGTGTGTGCTGGAGATAGAAAGTGAAATGGGGCGGGAGGAGATCCGATGTATCACGTGATATATCGAAGCACGTGAATGAATAGGCAAGCTTGCCTCTGATCAATGAGATGATGGGTCAACACAGTGAGCCGAGGGCGACCGCTTGCGAGCCCTCGGGGAGACATGGCTCAAGCAACTGTGCAAGCAGTGAGGATGCAATAGCTTGTCCCCCACTACTGCTGAGCAGAAGCCTGGCCATCGCCGCCACGACGGTATCCGCGTCCACGGCTACCGCCGCGGTTCCGCATGCCACCGCGACCACGGCCACGACCGCGGTAGCCACCCTGGCGGTAACCACCATCGACGCTGCCCTGGCCGAATGTCTCCATGTTCTTGCGCTGCTCCTCCCCGCGCCATTCACGACCGCCGGGCTTCTGACCACCATTCTCGGCCCGATCCCGTGCTTCGCTCGATATGTTGTCGAAGAAGGAAGAGGCCTTGTTGTATGCAGGAGGCGCCGCCGTGCTGTCGTCCGTTTTGTCCACAGGTTCGTTTGCGAAGCCGTTGGGAGCCTCGCCAAGCGGAGACCCAGCGACGGCCTCCTTGACAAGATCGTTCTTGTTGAACTTGGCATTTGAAGTCGCAAAATCGAAGTCCGAGTCGGGAACCTCGACCTTGTTCGGACGGGGGCCGCGGCCGCGACCACCTCGGTTTCCACCGTTCCCTCTGCCAGCGTTGACCCTCATCTCGTTGACCTTCTTGGTCAGGTTGTCCATCGGATTGCCGTTTGATTGCTGGGCAGGGGCAGCTGCCGCGTTCCCGCCGCTCTCGAGCTTGGCCATAGCCACGGCAACGGCCGCACGTGCCGCTTGCGTGGCATCGCGCAATGCCGCCTGGGTGTTGGCGGCGTTGGTGGGCAGATCGTTGGCCGCAACTCCAGCCACACCGATCGACGACTGAGCATTCGTCTTCTGTGTGAGCGCAGCAGGAAGTGGAACTGCTGGTGTAATACGAGTAACTTTCGGGCCTGTGGGGATAGGTCGATTGGAGGCAGGACCATTTTGCGCCAGTGAGGCGGCCGTCGCCTTGACTTCCTCGGCCGACGGTTTTGAGTCCACGGGCGGTATTGGCAGTGGGAAATTCGCCGCTTGCGGCTGGGCCGGTTGTTCAAGCTCCGCTGGCGCAGCAGAGCCGCCCGAAGCGGGCGCCTTGCCCTTGTCTACCCTGGCCCCAATCGGAGGCGGGTTCTGTTCTTGCTGTTGCTGCGGCGTGCCTTGCGGCGGGCGGCCAGCAGGGTTGGGACCTGGCGGCGGTGGACCGCCCTGGGGTGGGAACCCGTACGCGTTCCACGGTCCTGGACCCGGGGGATGAGGGTAGCCCTGCCCAGGAGGGAACCAGCCAGGCGGGGGAGGATAAGGCAGCCCGTTGAAGCCGGGGCCGGGTGGGCCACCCGGACCACCAGGACCGCCGGGCCCCATGGGACCACCTTGCCTAGGCCAATTTCCATAGTAGGGGTTTCCAGCAAACGGCGGGGGTGCGTGATTGTTGGGAGGCCCGCCAGCAAGTCCGGCGGGGGGGATGCCGGGAGGGCCATTTGGGGGCGCGCCACCTGGGCGAGGTCGGGCCTATCGAGGTAGAGTCAGCAACTATGACTGGCAAATGCAAGATTGCAGCAAAATAGGCTCGAGGGGTTTTTCGACATTCAGAAGGAAGGCAACGGAAATCAACATGGTTGTTATGTTTGCGCATTTCAGACGTTTATACATCCGGGATATATCATCATAATAGTCGACGGTGGGCGGTGAGAGCCCGGTGAGGCAGGAGATGCGATGGCAGGAAAGCCATGGTTCGACTTACCCCTACAATAGCAGGATCGTCTGGGACAGCCGGCGGCTGGTTCTCCTTGGTGGCCGGGGCCTGTTCGATCCTCAGGTCTTTGACATCGCTGCCGCGGAAGACGATATACTCGTAGACCTGGTCGGAGGGTGCAATCTCCTCCTCAGGCTTTCCCTTGCGACCCTCAGTGCCAAATGACTTTACGTTCTCCAAAGACACCGTCGATTCCTCCGAGTTGATCTCGTGCAGAACACCGACATAGCTGCCGGGACCACGTTAGCAGGTTTTTGGGTTGAGTGGGCAGGCAGTCGGGTCGACGCGACGACGGTGATGCCAAGGCTGGGCGGCGAGAGACAGCCTACCGGATGTCACTCTTGGATATGAGCGAAATGCGCGAACTGGAACACACCATTGTTAGTCGGGTCTCAAGGCTGGCAGGCCGGGACTCCTTGCGCTGCTCACCCTAAAAATTCGGACATGGTGAGGCGATTTGCGACCAGCCCTTTGGGGTAAGCTGAAGGCTCCCAAGAGCCAGCTGTTCAAGATTTTGCAGTCGCAACGTGGAGGAAGATGGGAAAAAGACTGCTCAAACTTGGATGATAAATCGCGCGTTGGATGGAAGGGAGAAACGAAAAAAAATAAGAAGAAGGGAAAGGAAAAGGCAAGATGATTCGGGAAAGCAGTGTGGCGAGAAGAAGAGAGATGTTTAGGGCGAGTGTGGAAAAGGTCAGGTTTGTTGGCGCCAGAGGGGATTTTCACGATGGGGGTCTGGAGTTGGGGGCTGGGACAAAGGCTGCTCCACTTGGAAACGGCAAGTGGAGAGCTTAATCCTTATCGACACGTGATTCGGCTTTTTATCGGTTCGCCCCTCCATCGCAGCCTACCTCTGCATTAGGCTGCTAATGACTTATTGAAGCTTCTCATCCCCTCTTGCGACACAAGCAAAGATTGAAGACAGACGCCGGCCAGTCCGACACAACACTGGAGTGGACAGCCCCAGAACCTCCCCAGCCCGCCATCAGGCTTTTCTGCAGCCTTAACTACCACAAATACCCCGAATCGCAAGTTCATTCCTTGCCCAAGTCCCCTCACCAGAATGTCCAGCAGACAGCTTCGGAAGCTACGCAAACAGCAAGAGCTGGGTCAGCGGGAGGACGTGCCGGCAGATGTCTCTGAAGACGACGAGCCAATAATACAGAAACCGCGCACGAATGTGTTCTCCGGATTTGCATCCCTTGCGGACGACGGCGGCGACGACGATGACGATGACGACGACGATGGTGGGGAGCAGCAGAGCACGGCGCCAAAGCCCTCCGATGAGCCGACCCCTATCTCAAGCAAAAAGAGCAAGAAGAAATCCAAGCGCAAAAAGAAGGCCAAGAAGGCGGATCCGGAGCCCCCCGCCGATGAAGCGCCAGAAAACAATGGCATGGATGAGATCGACCGCGCACTCGAGCAACTCAAGGTAGCCGGGCCTACCTCGGTGGACATACCCACCTCTGGCCCGACAGACCTGTACGCCGCAGAACTCGCCAAGCTCTTGAGCATAAACACTACACATCTCAGGGTCGTCAACGAGATGCGGAATCTCTTCGGGCGCGACGCCATTGCAGCGAGCAGCTCGGACAGCGATCCACAGGCCGGGCAGGACCTAAGAGCCATGCGCCGGGAGGGGCAAACGCTCGAGCAGTATCTGAAAGGACGGCCGGGTCAGAAGATATCTGAAGTCCTCTTAAGGCGAAACCCTTTCGTGGAAGGCAAGAGTTACTGGCCCAAGGCTCCGGCCGGTGGTCTCACGATGAAGCGAGTCGACGAGCGTGACAACTCGGACGGTTCAACCGAGTTCGCATTCGCACACGACAAGGGCTACGACGGGCTCGAGGCCGTCTTCTTCCAGTGTGTCCAAACGCACGATCCCATGATGATGGTGCACTTCCTCCACGCCAACCCATATCATGTCTCGTCCCTGATCCAGGTCAGCAAGATCGCAAAGCAGGACCAGAACTCGGCTCTGGCGGGCGATCTTTGCGAGAGGGCGCTGTTCACTTTTGGCAGGGTGACACTATCGTCCTTCCGGAACAACCTAAAAGAGGGGCGCGCGAGGCTCAGCTTCAGCCGCCCAGAGAATCGTCAGTTCTGGCTTGCCGCCTACAACTACGTTAGGAGCTTGATGATCAGGGGAACCTACAGGACGGCACTGGAGTGGGCCAAGATGTTGCTGTCGTTTTCCCCAGCCGACGAGTATGGAGTGCTGAACTTAATACACGCCATTGCTATCAGGTGCCACGAGGCTGTGTGGTTCCTCGAGCTGGTGTGCGAGAACGACTTGTTCAGCTACCTCATGGCGCGCTACGTGCCAAATAGGGACTACATCAAGCAGACGGCGGTCTTGGCGAAGCTGCAGCTTGGTGATGCAGCGGGTGCGAAGAAGCAGCTGACGGAAGGCATGGAGACGCTCCCTTGGCTGTATTGTGCGCTATTAAGCGCACTAAACATGGACGCACCCAAGTCCATCTGGGGAATCCAGCCCAGGAGCCCAAGCGAAGAGCTCTACACGGCGCTGTATATCAGCCAAGCCAAGGACCTGTGGAACAACCAGCAGGCATCGGCGCTGCTCAAAGAGGTGGCAACCTCGCTAACGCGCCCGCCGGCGTACGAGACACTACCTGAGGCCGAAGACGTGGCGGAGAGTACGGCGCGGTTCGTGTACCTGGACAACACGCCGTCGTTGATGACGCTCGTGCCGCATGCGCTCATGCACGCGTCGCCAAATTTTGACTTCGATCCGCTCCCACCGCCGCTCGAGGAAAACGTCTTCTCCAGCGTGGCGCAACGGCTGCCCTGGGACGGGACGCGGGCCCACCCTTCGACATCGCATCTCGGAGACCTCTTTGCGCGGCTCTTCCCGGCGGAGCAGCGGCGCTGGGAACAGTTGTTCCGAGCGCAGGGGCCGGGAGACCTGGAGGGGCTAGAACAGCAGGATGACCTGTTGGAGGGGGTTCTAGAGGAGGATGCCGAGGCGATCGCAGAGTTACGCGCGGCTGTTGCAGAGTCCGGGGACGATCGCGGGATGCTCGCCCGGCTCGCTGAGTTCATGTTCGGCCGCACCACTGGTACAGCTATGAATGAGGCGCAAGACGAGACCGGTATCAACCTCAACAGGGTCGGAGACGGTGATTTGCTGCAGGAGGACCGGAGCGCGGCCTCGTCGGACACGGAAGGCGGCCAGGGCGGCAACAACAACCGCCAACGAGACTGAGCAGATAATGCGCGTGTCTCGGTTATCTGTACGAAGTACCTGTGCGTGTAGAACAGGGATGACAGCGCCGTCTCTGCCTTTGCATTATGTCTTAGCGTAGCTGATAGAGGACATCACGTTGCACAAGCCCGAATGTTTCTCCGCGCCTCCTATCCGTCCGTAGGTGGTGCGTCGTTGCACGGAGTCGTACCTAAAGATTGAGGGCATATATACACAGCATAGCTAGGTACATAGAATTACACGAGGCCGGCGTGGTCACGCGGATCGCCTCTCGGCGTGTCACAGACAAGAGGCATGAAGATTGCGCAAGCTGACGGGCCACCAGCAGCTGCGGGTGATGCGAGCCCCACGGCCCCCTCAATCCCTGCGCTCCAGGGGGCGTGTGTGGGCGACACCGACCCGAAACCAGCGCAGCTCTCGCGAAGGCATTGCGCGACGAGGCTTGATTAATAATTTGCTCACCAAAGAAGAGGCGAGTGAAAGAAAGAGACTAAACAAACAGGCCCGGTCGGCGGCTGTCCCTCCGTCGCTTGGATTCCCCATATAACCCGGCCTCCTGCTCCTCTCCTTTGTTTGTTCCTTGCTGCCCGGCATTTGAACTGAAGCCCCCTAGAGCATCATCACCCGCCTGCTGCATTCCGACACTGCCCCACCATTTCGTCAGAGCTCTCCCGCATTTCCGCCTTTTTTCAAACTCGCGAATCAACGGACAACGAAAGCAGCGAACAAAAAACCCCAACCAAACAAAACCACGACGACAAAGTCGAGAAAACCGGACCAGCTAAAATGGCCGAGACGCACACCTACAAGTTCGACGTCGAGATGAGCTGCGGCGGCTGCTCCGGCGCCATCGACAGGGTCCTCAAGAAGCTCGACGGTTTGTCTTTGTCCTTTTGATCTGCCTCGGCCTCTGACGAAAAAGTGACCCCGCGCTAACCAAAGAGACTTTTCCCGCCACAACCGACAAAAAAACAGGCGTCGAGAGCCACGAGGTCTCGCTGGAGAACCAGAACGCCACAGTCGTCGCCAAGTCGGACCTGAGCTACGAGACGGTGCTCAAGACCATCTCCAAGACGGGCAAGAAGGTCAAGCGCGGCGAGGCCGACGGCGTCGAGCAGTCCATCGTCGTGGCTGCCGAGTAGAGATGTATGGAGGGATGGACTTCTTTCTTTCTTCTCTTTATTTAGAAACAAAAGCCAACAGCAGCGACATACCCTTTTCCCGTACAGACCGGGCGTTTTCGTGAATCCATACTCTCCGGCCCGATCTAAAGGCCCCAAAGGTGACGTATTCGGCGAAGAGCCAAGGAAAGAGACTCGTAAGGGTTTTGTTTCTATTGCGTGTCGGCACCTCCGGGTGACAGTCTTGCCATGCTTCACGGTCCTTGTCGAGAGGGCAAAATGCAAAGGAGTAGACGCTTTCGGCGCATGCTGGAGGGCCTCTCACCACCACGATTCCCCAATGCCCCCTTCCAAATACGATGATCGTCTCTCTTCCCACCGCAGCTGCCATTTGGTAGAGGCTGGGGATCGGAGCTTGTCAGGATGCCCTCCAACCTGTCTTGAAGAAAAATGGTTTCTCCAAACAAGATGCATACCCAGGCATGGACACCTCACTATATGCACCGTCGATTATGCCGCCGCTGATCTTTCGGGAGAGAAGCGCCTTAGCTTCTACACCAATGTCAGAATTAGTAGGGTGCCTGACGGCTGCGCGCTCCCCGGCATGTGGTCGGCGTGGGATGGGGGTCGGCCGAGTTATCCGGGGCCGGCCACCTCGGGGGCGAGCAGTAAAAGAAACGTGCCACGGGACCAAGGGGGAAAACATCGATACAATTTTTGACTTTTGTTCACCAGCACCTAGTCATCGGCCAAGGCGTCGGCGACGTCGACAGAAGCCCATGATGATAGTAGCCGCGCGTACGGCATCGACCGCGACGACGACGCCTGTGGCACGGGGTCTACTCCATAGAGAGCAACCCAGCGGCCCTGAGCGAAGCGGTGCTTTACTCGACAAGGTTCGTTCTCGACGACGGTTCGCGGTCACGACGACTATATGCGTCACGGTGACGACGACGTTGATGATGCAGGGCAACAGGACGAACGGAAAGTGACGGGGGACGTACGTCTTGGCTATATATGTTTATTCTTTGATGGGATCAAAGCCTCTGTGTCAGGACAACGATAGTTTTGAGCAGACCAACCTGAAGTTGATTGTGATGGCCCCTGTCCGCGCTGGGGAGCCCGGTCGAAGGCGGCTAATATGGGCGCCGTGGCGTTTCCGAGTCCCGGGGCTCGTACAGTGCCGCGAACGCACGCGCCTGTCCGCTGGGGATTCTGGAGGTCCTGCAGCTCGTCGGGGATTGCGAGCCCGCTCGTGTGCAAGATTGGGACCGGCAGCGGCTGCCCGCACGGCAGGGGTGGTCGAGGCCGAGGCCTAGCTCCCGGCGCTGCAGCGTCGGGTTGCATCCACTGAAATTTCCTTTTGGATCCTTTCTGTTCCGTTGCGTGCTTTTTCTTCGAGATCAGACTCTATGCACTAGGCACGGCGGCAGCTCTCGGGGCTCTTCCTCCGCAAAGCTTCTGGAGCGAGATCGGTTGACAGGCGGGAGGGAAGGGGGCTCCAGACCGGCCAGGCTGCTCCAAAACTCGTCAGCTGTTATTGACGGGCGGGCATCGAATTGGTCAGCTGGAAGCGCGAGTTGAGAGTCTCAGCTGTTTGGGGCTTGGCACAGTAAATCTATACCAACATCCGGACATGGATGATACTGTATATGCACGCAGGCGAGGCTTGCGTGATCGCTTGGCTACCAAAGATCCATCAATAAATGAACCAAGATCCCATCATCTCAAGCACGGGCTCTCCCTCACCGCAGCAATATGTTTCGCAAGCACGGTTGCCCGCCAGGATCCCGCTCCAACAGCCACAGTTCGTCCGAGCACTGTGCGCCTGTTGTACCGGGCCCCCGGTTGGTAGTATCGCACCAGACAGCGAACTGCTGCTTGACTTTGACAAGCAACCTGGCCCCGTCAGCTTTTGAAATAGCCCAGGCCAGCTGGCTGACACGCACGCACGCACGCACGCACGCATTCCTCCAAGAAAGGGCGGACGCAAGGGAAATCGAGCGGATGCAATTGGCCAATCCAGCAGGGGCAGAAAAAAAAAATTGAGAGAGCAGAGGAAGGCGGGGGAGGAGCGTGATATCTGGGACCCCAGCTCAGCCCAGACGCAGGCTGCGGGAGACGGGCAGCAGCATCATCAAGCACGCGCTGCAGTTGTGCGCATCATCATTCCTGCCGGACACCTAGCCGGTCTGCCAGCCCGGCCAAAGAGGACAGCACCTGGCGCCTTTTCTGCTGCACGCACATGAACGAAGCCGCGTCCGAGCACGCGCCGATCCAGAGCCACAAGCAGAAGTCTGGTGCTGTGCCGCCAGCAGCCTGACAGCTTGGAGCCGCTAGCACAGAAACCCCCATGCTTCAATGCGCTGCTCGGCCTGATCCGCGCGGAACACGCGACCAACTGCTGGGACCATGGCCATGACGCCGCCAACCACGGACGGCTCCAGCGCCGCCGCAACAGCCCCCAGCGGCAAGCCCGCCTTCGCGCCCGAGAGGAAGGATCCCGTCGTCGGCCCGTCGGGCTCCGGCGCCGGCCCGCCCGGCGTCATGGTCTTCGACGGCTTCCAGCAGCGCAGCGTCAAGCGCCCGCGCCCCGTCAAGTCGTGTCTGCTCTGCCGCTCCAAGAAGCTGCGCTGCGACCGCCTGACTCCGTGCTCCCAGTGCCAGAAGAGCCACCGCGTCTGCCGCTACGCCAACGACCAGGGGCCCGGCAATGCCTCCGACTCGGGCTCCGACGGCGAGACTGCATCTCCCTCGGCCACCGGCGGCGACCGCGGCGCCCCCGCGCACAAACGTGTCGCCCTTGCTGGCGGCCTCAACGCCCGCTCCCCGGCCGCCGTCGCCGCCCCGCCGCCACCAACCCCGCCTCAGCCGCCCGTCGACGCCGCCGTCGATGCTTACTATAGGTCGGGATTTGACGACATCGCCGCTCGGTTGGACCGGCTTGAAAGGCTCATCATGGCGTCTAGGGCGGGCGAGGGTGCGTCCTCGGCTCCGGCGCAGGGGCCGCCACCTCCTCCCCACTCGGGCGCCGCCGCCGCCAGCCATAGCGCATCTCCGTTATACATCCATGACGCTGCGCCAGCCGTCGGGGGAGGCGCGCCGGGCAGCAGAATCGCTGCTCTCACCGCTATTGCGACTCGTTCCGTGACGTCGCCGGTGACGGTGCGCGGCCTTACCATAAAGGGCGGTCGGAGCCTGAGAACGCGCTTCTTTGGGCAGAACAGCACACGGGTGCTGCTCAACCTTTTCGACGAGGCCAAAGACTTCATGTACAACAAGGCCAAGCGCGAAAGCGCCCACGAGCTTTTCGTACACCTACAAAAGATCTACACGGTGCTACAGGAGGACCAACATCGCGTGCTCGCGCCCATCACCGTCTTTGTCGACAGCGTGCTGCCCGTGCTTAAGCGCATGGCAGACATTTTGCCCAAGCAGAAGTCGGTATGCGACCGCCTGCTCGAGGCTTATATCGGCACCTCGGAGGGCCTTTACCGCGTCGTGCATGTGCCCACCCTTCGGGCCGAATACCAGGCCTACTGGGACGGCCAGCGCTGCTCCGACGGCTTCCTGCCGCAGCTGCTCTGCATGCTATCCATCGGCTCCCGCTTCGAGACAGAGTCACGCGGGCTGGGCCACGACCGGTCAGAGGGCGTGCACGCGCCGACGGCCTGCGCCCTCGTGCGTGCATGGCTTGACGGCCTGCGCGGCAAGCAGCTCGTCGACGTGGGCACGTTGCTGGCCGAGGTGCTGCTGCTGCACGCCCAGCGCATGATCACACCTCGCTACCAGGATTCGTGGACGCAGCTGGGCGTCATCGTCCGCATGGCCATGACCATGGGCCTGCATCGCGACCCGTCCGAGTTCCCCCAGATCAGCCCCTTTGCGGCCGAGTGCCGGCGCAAGCTGTGGTACACCATTATGGACATGGACCTGCACTTGTCGCTGGGCTGCAACCTGCCCTGCGCCGTGCGCGATGGCGAGTACACGTGCCAGCCGCCCCTGAACCTGGACGACGAGGACCTGCGGCCCGACGGCGGGCCCCTGCCGCCGGCAAAACCTATCGAGGTGCGCACCGACGGTCAGCTACAAGCATGGGCGGCTAGCACGCTGCCAATCCGCATGCGAGCGGCCGCGCTGGTCAGCCGGCTGGACTCGATCCGCGACTACGGCGAGGTGCTGGAGGTGGGCTCGCGCCTCGAGCGCCTGCTCGAGGAGGTCAATCTTCTCTTCCCGCGCGGCCAGGGGCTGGATCCGAGCTGGAAGTTCAAGGAGTGGCGCATGCGCGCGCTGCTCGACATGCACATCCGCCGGCCGCTGCTCGCCCTGTATCGGCCCTTCGCCCTCAGCACCCCAGACTGCCCGCCCCAGATCGCGTCGACCTACTTCCGCTCTTCCATGGTGCTGCTCACCTACATGGACGAGCTCGACGCGCGGACGCCCGGGTTTGCCGACGTCAACCACATGTATCATGTCATTCTGAAGCACGACATCATACAGGCCGCCTTTAGCGTGTGCTACTATATCAAGAACGCGCAGGAGGCGGCGGCGGCGGCGGCCAGCAACAACGGCGGGACTAACAACCCTAGCCATAATGGCAGCGGAAACACTAATTACAACGGCAATACTAGCAACGCTAGCTCAAGCATAATAAACACGACCAGCGGCGACAACAACGCTGCTGAAGCCAGCAGCAGCAGCAGCAACATCGCCTTTGATGCCAACGGCCGACCACTGTGGTCGCCCGAGAGGATGATGCGGGTGGTGGAGAAGACGCTAGAGGATCTGATCCAGCTCATCAGGGACTCGACGTCGGACCTCAAGGACATCGTGGCGCTCTCCATCGTCATCAAGTCGGTGCAGCCGGGCGGCTCGCCGGAGCAGCGGCTCGAGCGCATCAGGGTCGGCATCTCGCGCATCCTGGACGCGTGCCTCAAGTCGCTCAAGACGACGCCCGAGGGGCTCGGCGTGACGACGGGCTGCACTGTCCCCTCGACGACGGCGGGGGCGGTGCCATCGTCCATGTTCACCACCACGGGCAAATCCCCCGTATCGGTGGTGGCCGCTGGTGTCGACAGGTCTGGGCCGCACCCCGATCAGCCCCAGCCGTTCTTACGCGCGAACCCGGGCTTCCCCGTCGGCGCCAACCAAATGTCCACGATAGGGGTACGTGCAGCTCTCCGACTTTATCGTCTGCTTCTCCTCTAACATATTTGTGGTTGCAGTTTCCCGATGATTTCCCCTTGTGGGACGCCAACTTCTGGGGCCAGAACCAGCCCGAGGCGTGAGGAGCGAGATGGCCCAGCGCTGTCGATCGAATGACTTTCTTGTGTAGTATTGACAAACATGACAGCTCCGGCGTCGGCGACACGTAATCCATGCCACCGGAAGGCTGCTTTGGTTGAGCAGGACGTGCACGCATATGCATAATCTAGATGGCGTGCAATCCCACCCGAGGGCACTGTCGGGTGATAATTTACTCCGCCTTTACCTCTCTGATACATCGTCTTGGATTCCATGATTTTTATCCGATCCCTGTTTCCTTGTCTTTATATACCCAATCGTTGCAGCATTTCTGCTGGCTCTGGATACCGGATAATACAAGGAGTATATAAACTTTCTCCCGTCTATTTCTCTGTTTTTTTTTTTTTTTTTTTGTCGTTGTTCAACCAACCAACTCACAACATTCTGGAAAAAGGAGGTGGTGGGTGGGTATGGACGGATTGAGATAGAAATGGGGCTGGAAAGGGCAGTGCCTCGGCATCTTTTGCTAGCGCAACGGGTTCCCCGCACCAACCCCCGGGCTTGGGGAAGACGGGGAAAAAGGAAGCCAATTAATTGTCGCCGGAAAAGCCGGGAGCCAAATGATGAAATGGATGGATCTCTGACATCCGAAGCCAAGCCGTACACGGCGGGCTCGTTTCTGGATTGGGATGGGGATCGACGCTCGGTCTTGCTATCTTATATAGATGACGTCCGAGTCCTGTTCTTCTCTTTGGGAACACAGCTCGACGCAGCCAACCTTGACACCAAACGACCGAGTTGTCTTGAGCTCATTTATCCAGAGGCCGAATTTGACCCACGTCGCGTCAGTCGCGTACAGAGAACACCTCACCCTCAATCAGTGCAGCCGCAGAAGCAAAGACGCAACCATGGCGCCCAAAGAGAAGCAGCCGGTCTACGTGCTGTAGGTGACACTTCTCTATCGAAGTGTCCTTGCCGCATTGATTTACGATGGCATGAGTGAGCAGAACACTAACACAAGGGCTGTTCTCAGCGGCGTGGGCATGACCAAGTTCATAAAGCCACGCGGCAAGGTCGACTACACGGAGCTCGGGTTCGAGGCCGGCGTCAAGGCCATGCTGGATGCCGTCAGCCAACGCTTCCTAATCTCACCTCTTTGCCAGGCGCTGACTTTCTTTTGTTCGCCAGCACATCAACTACGACGACGTCGACCAGGGCATCGCGTGCTACTGCTACGGCGACTCGACGTGCGGGCAGCGCGTCTTCTACCAGTTCGGCATGACGCAGATCCCCATCGTCAACGTCAACAACAACTGCTCGACGGGCTCGACGGGCCTGGCCATGGCGCGGCAGCTGCTGGCCTGCGGGGCCGCCGACTGCATCCTGGTGGTCGGGTTCGAGAAGATGATGCCGGGCAGCCTGCAGACCTTCTTCCAGGACCGCGAGAACCCGACCGGCACGTCGGGCCTCATGATGGCGCAGACGAGGGGGTACGACCCCAAGGCGCCCGGGGCGGCCCAGATGTTCGGCAACGCGGGGAGGGAGTACATGGAGAGGCACGGGGCCACGCTCGAGGACTTTGCCGAGATCGCGCGCGTCAACCACGAGCACTCGCGGCGCAACCCGTACTCGCAGTTCAAGGACGTCTACTCGCTCGACCAGATCGTGAAGTCGCCCATGGTGTTCGAGCCCCTGACCAAGCTGCAGTGCTGCCCGACGTCGGACGGCGGCGCGGCCGCGGTGCTGGTCAGCAAGGGCTTCCTGGATGCGCGCCCGCATCTCAAGCAAAACGCGGTCGATATTGCGGGTCAGCGGCTCGCGACGGACGCGCCGTCGCTGTTTTCAAAGTCGTCCATCGACCTGATGGGCTACGAGATGTCCGAGGTGGCGGCGCGGTCGGCGCTGGCCGAGGCGGGCATCAAGGCGACCGACTGCCAGGTCTGCGAGCTGCACGACTGCTTCTCGGCCAACGAGATGATCACGCTCGACGCGCTGGGCCTGACTGCCGGGAGGGGGAAGGCGCACGAGCTGGTCCGCTCCGGGGGCATCACGTACCCCGGCGGGCCGGGGCGCACGGTCGTCAACCCCTCGGGCGGGCTCATCTCAAAGGGCCACCCGCTGGGCGCGACGGGGATCGCGCAGTGCGCCGAGCTGGTCTGGCACCTGCGCGGCTGGGCGACCAACCGGGCGGTGCAGGGGGCGCCGACGCGGCACGCGCTGCAGCACAACCTGGGGCTGGGCGGGGCGGCCGTCGTGACGGTGTACAGGCGGGCGGACGGGAAAGATGCGCCCAGGGACCTGACGGACGAGGAGGTGGGGAGGGTCAACGGGCTGGGGTACAACCCGGCGGTCGAGGCCAGGGGCTTCACGGCGGAGCAGGCGGCGTCGGTGCGGAGCAGGGACCGGAGCAGCGACTGGGCGCTGCAGGACACGCTGAAGAAGGTCGAGGCCAGGTTTTGAGGGGTGGTGTTGTTTTTCCTTGGGTGTGACGTAGAATATTTGTGGCGGTTGTTGAATGTTTCGATCCACGCTGTCAGGCAGCTTCCAAGGTCACGCTCGCAAGCCGGCGGAGATTCCGGCTCGTGTTTTTTTTTTTTTTTTCTTGTTCTAGGTTCTCTTTTATGAATGACGCCTTTTGCCTTATGCAAATGCCGTGCGGGCCCAGGACGGACCGGTTTTGAGACCTTGACAGGTGCTTCTTCAACAAGCACCTGCTGGCTTGTTCGATCCAGCATCGATCCCAGCCGAGGCCCCACTGAATGCACGCTCTGCCAGCGCATCGCAGCGGGGCAGCAGCCATCGTGCGCCCTTGCCAAGCGCCCCAGCAGCTTAACAGAAGCCCCCCGTCACAGCCCGTTCCACGAGATTTCGGTCGCGGGCGATCAGACACGACGGCCAAGCATGCAAGCCTGATCCCGGCGCGCGTCGCAAAACAACGCCTGTTAATTCATGCGATCGGCTTGCTCTTCTCTTTTTTTCCTTCTACTTTTTTTGTCCCGCCGTCAATGGTGAACCCCGGCAAGAGTCGGTAGCGTCAGTCCCACCTTCTCAAACGCCGAACCGAGCGCCGCCTTTCTTTCTTTTGTCTTCTTTTGGAACCTTTCTTCTTTTTTTGTTTTTTTCTCAGAGGTTAAAAAAAAAAAAAAAAAAGGGCGCCCTGTGCGATAAAGGCAGACAAAGACGGTCTGGGAACGCCCCTCTTTGGGGCAAGAAAACGAAGATCAAGAAACACGAAAAAAGTATGTTATTTTAATCAAATTGCCATGTTTCCCGCCGTCAACTTTCAGCGTCTGCAACCACGCGCCCAGACGGTTAAAAAGTCTTGGGGCTTCCATTGTTCACCTTCTAGACGGCACGCAGACAAGCCGAGGTTGTTACAGAGTGTACATGCCCGGTACTTTTGCGGCTCAGCACAGCCCGCGGGATGGAGCATGCCCACCATCATGTCCGCATTGCGTGCTGCCCGCTTCCCTCTGCCCTCCCCCCATATTTTCGGACTTTTTGCCGAAAGCACGCCCGCCCCTTTAATTCTCCTTGATCGCCCGCCCAAAGGCGTTGCCTGAGCGCCGGCCAAATCAGCCTGTTGGCAGCCCCGAGCCCGACAAGACGGCGCGCCGTTTGATGGCCTGCCCGTTTTGCCCGCGTCCGTGTTACTGGGCGTGTGCGTCAGTTATCAACCTTGCCTTTGGGTTTAGTAGCGCGTTTTGGCCCGTGGTATTTTTAAACCCCCTTCAACCGCCTGGCTCGCCTTAGCTCCCGCCCTGCGAGCCCCAGTCGGGGCCTCATCGATCCCCAGACTGACCATCATCCACTCCCAAGGCGACAAAAGCCCACCCCTTTTCCCTTGCCTATTTCCCCCCTCGGCCTTTGTCGCCCTTCACCCCCCAGTCAATCGTGCTCCTACGATTGGGCACCCAGGTCACAAGAGCCACCCACGCCCCTGCGCTGGCAGAGCACGGCCTGTTTTCCGCGCCCTACCCTTGCTCCTCCAACAGCCGCCCTCTCGGGCTTTCCGATGCCATGGGTTGCTGGATCATGCCAGTGCCGTTCCCACTTTCTTCAGCCAAAAATCCCCGGGGACCAAAGATTGGCCCTACGGGAGACCCTCGCGCCCGTCCATCTCATCCACAAGGGCCCCGTGTCCCCTCCTCCCTGCGTCCACCCCACAGCGTCGACGTGTGAGATCTGGCTGCTGCCCCTCATATAGCGGCTTTGACGATGCTATATCACAAAGCGTGGCTGTCCAAGACGCCCCTTGCTGCCCTTCTCTTTCATCCTTATTCCCTGCCAAGTCCAGCATTAAGATCGGATCTCCCCTTTACTTCCTTCTTTCGTGTGACTTGCTTTTACCCCTCGTGCCAACCCACATCGCAAATGATACTTCTACCGTGCGCCCTCACACACGCCCACCAAGTTTCTTGACCTCTGGCAAAAGCCTGGTTTGATGGGGTGCCGCGTGATGTGATGAATGCCAGCGAAACATAAGCCTTCCCACTTGCTCGTACAGCCCAACCCTCGCCGGGTCAGCTTGTCGTAGCGCCAGCCCAAAAGAAAATCACCTCACCATGGCCGCCGTTCAGGACTTGACAAGAGGGCCGGTCCTTCTCGGGGTCTCCATCACCACGGCCTTCATCGCCCTCTCGTCGACAGCCCTGAGATTCGTCGTCCGCGCAACACCGAGCGAAGACATAGGATCCGACGACTATGTTATTGGCGTGGCTACTGTGAGTTTTTGGCCCCTTGCCTTGGTATGACAGACGAATCGACTCGCAGAATCATGCCCTAACAGCTGGAAAAACAAACAGCTCGTCGGCTTGACCGGAACCGTCTTCAGCGTGCTAGAGAGCACCGGCATGGCAGAGTCGTCGATGCAGGCGCTCGAGTACGACGTGCTGGGCCAGCCTTGGTTCGTCCTCGGCGCCACCCTGGCCAAGGTCTCCATCTGCCTCTTCTTCATCCGCATCATGGGCGGTGTCAAGCTGTGGCGCGTCCTGCTCATGGCCCTGGTGTTCATGCTGGTCCTCTTCAACTTCGCCTTCGCCCTCACCTCGAACCTGCAGTGCCGGCCGCTCGAGAAGCTTTGGAACCTGAACGTCGACGGCGAGTGCTGGGACCCGAGCGTCCAGCTCAACCTGGGCTACTTTCGGGGAGGTATGTGTCTGGCCCGGGGAGGGGATTTCCATCCATGACGACTGAGCTTACTGACTAATCCTCGTCCGCAGCCTTCTCCGTCTTTTCCTGGCTCTTCATGTCGCTGTTCCCAGTCTTGATAGTCCGAGATCTGGAGATCGACCGGACTATGCGGGTGCTGTTCTACGTCCTCTCCTCCTTGAGTCTCGTGTAAGCCAATCTCTGATCCGATCTTTTCCCAACACGTGGAAATAATGGCCGAAAGCTGACCTTGGCTGTTTGTTTCCACAGCGCCGGAGTTTTCGCTACGGCCCAAACCTACGAATACTCGCAAATCCCCATGCGGTCGGGCGTTTTCACCTTCGCGCACTTCGTCTCGACCCTCCTCGCCATCCTGGAGCAGAACATAGCCATCGTGGCCGCCAACGTGCTGCCACTGGGCCCCTTATTGTCCCGTATCCGCCCGAACGACCGCGGCCCCGGCAGCCTCTTCTCTAAGCGGTCGAACTCGGGCAGCACCAGCGCGGGGAGCAGCCGCAGTTACTGGCCCCGGAAGCGCAGCGGGAGCGGCAACACAGACGCGGACGGCCGCCCGGCGCCCGCGGGCCGCTTCACGCAGCTCAGGGACTCGCCCTCGACCGTCACGCTCGTCATCGAGGGGCCCCAGCGGGAGAGCTACGAGCTCTCGTCGCCGGCGCGGCCCGCCGCCGCCGCCTCCAAGTCGCTCGGTGGCCTGCTGACCCGGTCCGACAGCCGGCAGAGCAGCAGGAGCGTCAGCGCGGCGGACGCGTGGCCAAAGGGCATCATCAAGACGGTCGAGGTCCAGGTCGTCGAGGAGGACATTGCCGACATCGAGCGGGCCGACCAGGCGATGTCGGGCCCGGCGTCGGCGGCCGGCGAGTCCGAGGAGAACGAGTGGGATCGGGCGATGCGGAATAGCCCGTCGCGGCTCGGCAATCGATGAGATAAGGGAGATCTCATCCCCTCTCTCCTCTCCTCTGATGACCACTACCGACCCACTTTCATGAATTGTTTCTGGCTTCTTTTTCCATCTTTTACAGCGACAACAAGGCGTTCAGCAAGACGGGGCTCGGCGTAGGCAGGACTTTTGCGATGGGCTGGGCAACTACAACAAAAGCGTCCGTTTTCTTTTATTCCATGTTGGAGCAATCCTGGGACGGCATGACGGCTGGACGGGTATGGGATCACATGGCTTTTTTACTTATAATTGTGCTCTGGGGGAGGCATGTTAGCATCTAGCCTTTTTTATTTACTCTCTCCTATTCCTAGTAACTGTTAGACTAATACAAACAGATACCCCTGTATGATATCACTCTAGGTCAACCCAACTCAGCATGGCACTCTTGCTCCTATTCGCCGAAGCCATACGTTAAAGCAGCACATTGCTCATGTTTTGAGCATCGTTTGCCCAATACAGGAGACGAATGAAATATCCACGAAGGGATATAGAAGGCTAGCATGCTATAATGGGCACCGGATTGGACAAATGAAAATAAAAGAACACATGATGCTGACATCTTGCTCGGCAAAGCCCACAAGACAGGGCCGCATTCTCTCCTTCCTAATACTCTTACAGCAAGCCTACATCCCTGCTCTTCTCTCCCCGAGCTTTGCAACCCCAAAACTCCCGACTTTCACCTCCTGGACGATGGCGACGACGAGGGCGAGGGCGAGGAGTTGGACGCGGCCGACAGGCTCTCGAGCTCTCGGGCCAGCGGGTCGGACGCCACCATGCTCCTCCACGCCTCCTCGTGCGAGCTTTGGTGGTGGTGCCGAGGACTCGTCGCGCGCCCCGGGGACGTGGCGTAGTTCTGTCTGGCCGGGGTGCTCGCGTTGCTGGCGGAGGCGGCGGCCTGGCTGTTCCTAACGGGGTTGTTGCTGTATTAGTGTGTGCCAACTAGCTTTGCTCATTGCGTGTGGTTTCGTGAGAAGGGAGGAGGCACGGAGACGGGGATGGGGGATGGGGACGAGGCTAGTAAACTGTCGTGGAAGTACCTCTGGCCGTTGGGGAAGTAATAGTCGGTCGACATGTTTGCTTGGGACTTGAGAGTCCGCTTAGACCCGCCTAGAGAAGAGTACAAGGCTTGTTACGTGAGGAGAAAGGGGTTTCGAGCAGACGGGTATTGCAAGGTACTATGCGCGGCAAGTTGTCCTGGGATGGTGAGAACTGCGAGACAAGCGTGCTGTGAAGAAGCCAGAATAATCAGGGAGACACCTACGGCCTCTGGTCTCTTTATATACACGAAAAACGGCCATGATGTACCATATCACGACTCAACGAGTCGGCATCTAGTGGAAAAAGCTTCGCCTCCGAGGGGTGTCTACGCCCGTAATTTCCTTGCCCGCAGCCAAGCCGTCGCGCGTGACGACGAGATGCCACTGCGAATCTGAGCAGTGAAGTCGGGGCAAAGGGGATGAGGGCGCGCTGGGTGGAGAGAGAGAGAATGTGCGTGTGTGCGCGTGTGTTTGGTGGGCGACGACGGAGCAGACAGGGGTGAAAAGCAAGGCGCAGCAGCAGTTGTCAGCCCGCAACAAAAAATTGAGCGAAGGTCGCGCGCAAAACAAACATTGATCTCTGCGCGAAGACGTGGGAAAGGATGGGAAGCCGGGAAGGAGAGACGGGGGAATGAGGTGGCAAAAAAACAAAGGTAATAAACCGAGACCGCACAGCCACGGGCAGAAAGGACCACGAGGCGGACTAGCGAGTGTTGGCGGGCGGGCACACAAGAAGAAGAAGAAGAAAAAAGGGAGACAGAAGAGAGGGAAAAATGAATGATACCGGCCCGCCCCGGGGCTCACAATGGGCCGACGCGGGGTGGCGGTGCGTCGGTCTAGTCTGGGCAGTTGCTTGGTTCGATGACCGAGTAAAGACAAGGCGGACGGCCCAGCTCCCATTCCATCCTTCTGCAGAACCATGAGATGGGAAAGAGTGGGTTGGGTAAAAAAAAAGGCGTAATACAACATCAAATCGTGCATATCCCATCAATCCAACGAGGGGCCCGGAAAACACAAGGCAGCGACGAAAAGGGAAACAGTCAAGATGGAGGTGCATGTGGCCCTGGCTCCACACACCCGTAAGAAGGCCTCTCCCAATCACGGGATTTGTCGCGCAACCTCGCAGACAATACAAGGCTGAAGAGAAAAGAAAAAAAAAAAAAAAAAGTCGGTGCCTAAGTCAGGTTGCATTGTTGAATCGAGGGAGCCTGGACGTCCCGTTCTTCGTGTGAAAAAAAAAGAGGGAATAAGGAAGTCGAGGTACGATTCACAATATTCGTTTGGCATATCCCACCCGCCACACGGGTAAAAAAAGGCAGACACTTGACTGCTGCCTGCTGTGCTAGCTGCGCAATGGAGCCTGGGTCGTGTTTGTGCGCTGCTGCGCATTCCGTTGCCGCGCGCGGTGACAACTCAGAATCATGGAAAACAAGGAATCAAAAATGTAAATATTTTTTTTGTTTCTTTTTCTCTTTTCTTCTTTCCCCCCTAATCAACAGACTTTACCCAGCCACCGCCAAACCTCCACATTCCGGCCCCCATCGCCAGCAAAGCTTCACCACTCGACGCTGCACCATCTCCACGAGGCCACGCAAGGTTCGCCTGCGCCTCGCTCTTGAGATGCGTCGGAAAGAAAAGGCAAGAGGAGAAGAGAAGAAAGAATAAAGAAGAGAGAAAAAAAAAAAAAAGCAAAGAAAGGAGACAAAGGCGTTGAAACAGAAACGTGGCTGAGCCGTGGCCCCACGTAAAACTCCAGATTCCCACAAAGTGAACTTGCGATTGGGACCAGTGCCACTCTCCCACTACTCTACTACATCATCTCTGCGCTCACTTAAAATCGCATCGGACACAAGGCAACACAGGTGGACCAAAAGAAATTAGATTCAGCGGCAAGTCGAACAATAACGCAAGGAAAAGTTGATTGAGCGAGAGCTCCGACAAAATAGCATCACAGGACTGCAATATCGATCGTAAAACATCGCATGGCTGGCCGCACGGTCTATCAACAAGACGTGAAACAAGTCGGCGAGCGCCCAGGGATCGAACACCAAGGAAACATGACCGGTCGGTCGGGAACAAAGTCATGTCTCGGAACAAAGTCTGGGCGCGGAAAGGCAAAGCCAAAAACTCCTCGCCACATTGTATGAACCTATAAAAGTGCACGTAGCTTGGGGGGGATATATCTGACCATCACAAAGAACCGACATTAGAAAACAAGAGACAGCACACGACAAAGGAGACATGACATGAAAAAAGACATGAACGGGGGGAATCGAAGCGAATATGAACCAGTAAAAAGGAATAATAGAAAAATATGTCATAACAGAATGGGTAGAGGTGCGAGGAGCGGCTGGCTTATGCCGCAAAGTGGTCAAGAAGCAGCTCCCGCCAAGGACAAGTGGGAAGGACACGCCGCCCGGGTAGCCGCTCCGGCAGCACGACGCTGCGAGGCAAAGATGACAAGACCACGTCGGGCCGCAGGATAACGACGCCGCCGGCCGCGAGCAGGGCCAAAACGAGGGCGACAAGCGCGACAAGGGCCGCCAGCGCAACCGCACGCGCCTAGAAGCAGTTGAGGCTGCCCTTCTTCTTGTTCTTCTTCGAGATGGCGTTCATGCGCTCCTCGAGGCGCTGGTTCGCCAGCTCCGCGTCCCGCCGCTTGCGCCGCTCCTCCTCCACCGCGTGGAGGCTCCACCTGGAGTCCTGCGGCGGCTTGTCCCGCAGCTCCCGCATCTCCGCCTCCAGCTCCTCGCACCGCTTGTGCCAAGCGTCGCAGTCTGCCTTGACCTTCTTGGATTGCTCCTCGAGGTCCGTCAGCGCCTCCTCGAGCGTCGCCGTGAGCTGCTTCTCCGCGCTCAGGTGCTTCTCGATTGTCCTGATGCGCGCCTCCTGGTCCTGCTGAATCTGTGACATGGCCAGGTCCTTGCTGGGCGGCCGGCCTTGTGTAGGCGTGGCCGGAACTCCTGCCGCGCTCGGGGGCGAGCCCGAGGTACCGGGCAGAGGCGGCAGTGGAATCGCCGGCGGCGGCGACGGGAGCGAAGTCACAGAAGAGCTCTTGCGCAGGTTCGAGTTGAGAGAGTTCGACCTCTGCACATCCGATGGGAGAACACCCTCGAACTTGGCCTGCAGGAAAAGGAACGTTAGCAAACAACATAGTTGTGTAGGAGGGAATTGCCGTGCCAAGGCGGAATATCAATATTTGACGTACCTGAAGAGCAGCATACTCCTCCTTGATGGTGTCCAGTTCCGACTGTACCCTGACGCGGGCTGCGTTGGCCTCGTCGACCCTGACCTGCTGCTCTGTCTGTAGTGACGACAGGCGGTTCGTGGCGATTTGCGCCTGGTCGAAGTTTGACTGGAGCTGGTCCTCGAGCTCCTCGACGAGCCGCGAGTTCTTCTTGTTCCGGTTCTCGAGCTCCGCCATTCGTTTCCTCACGGCCGAGAGCTGGTCGTGAACAGACGGGTACGGGCTTCGGAGCGCCTCGCCTGGGGTAAGCAGCAGATCTGTCAGCGTAGACTTGACTGCCTCCAGCTCGCGCATGACCGTGTCGTTGATGCCGGAAAGCTCTGCCGTCGTCCTCTCGAGGTCGGCAGATTTCTGCTGCTCGCGTGCGAGAGCTTTTTGGTCTGAAATGAGGCTGTTGATACGATCCGTAATCGCCTCGACACTGACGTCGAGGCCGAGCGCATAGGCGACCTGCGTCGCAACCTTCATCAGGTCCTCCCGGGCCTCCATCAGCTCGCCCTGGAGAATCTGGAGGTTTTCCGAGTGCTCCGACAGCAGCCGCTGGACAATCTCATCATGTTCCTTGGCCGAGGTAGCCCTGACGTTCTCCAGCTCGTCGGCCTGCCTGGTCTGCATTGCGTGCAGCTCCTCCTGGTGCGCCTTGACAGCTTGCTCGTGCTGGAATATTTGCTGCTCGAGTTGTGACACAAGGGCCTTGTGGCTCTCAAGCTCGGCTTCCGATAGCTCCCGCGATTTGGAGGCCTCCTCGAGGAGAGTCTTTGTGGCGGCGTGGCCCTGCTCCAGCTCCGCGACCCTGGTGGCGTTGCTGTTGATGATGGCCTTGTACTCGTCGATCTCGTTTTGGAGGAAGGCAACCATGTTTTGCTGCTTGGCCTCTTCGTCCTTGGACGGAGCCGAAGTCGACATGGCGGCCAGCTGGCTCTCGAGATCCCCGATGGTCTGCTTCATCTCCTGCTCGGTAGTCTGCATCGCCTCGAGCGCCTTCTGGTGCTTGTCTTCCCACTGTGACAGCTCGGCCTGGAGCTCCTCGATCCTGCCCTCATGCTCAGCAGCAGCCGAGTCTTTGGTAGACTTGGACGACTCGACCTCGGAGCGCAGAGCATCCAGTTGGGACTGCAGCGCCGCCTCGCGGGTTGAGTGAGCCTCCTGCATCTCCTTGCGCTCCTTCTCGTTCTTTTCCAGCTGATCCTTCAGCGTCGAGATGACAGAAATGTCCATGGGCGAGCTCTTCAAACTCGAGCGCTCACGGGTCAGTCCCGAAATGATAGTCATCTTAGTTTCCATCTCTTTCTTGGCCGACGCGACATCCGCCTCGAGCTGCTGGATCCTCTCGGACCGAGCGTGGAGTTCGTGCATGGCAGCCTCGAGGTTGACGTTGAAGTTCTGCATGACATCCGGCTGCTGCTCAAGGTTCTCTGTGGCGATATTGCGGAGCGTCGCGAAGGAACGGTGGGCACGGTCGACCATCATGACGGTCTGGCTGGACTTGCGGCGGATGAGGGGCGAGCCAGTCCTTGGCAGACTGGAATCGACCGCGTGGGCCTTTGCAACCTTGGTCCGAAGCTCCTCAACCATGTCGAGGGTGTGGTTGTGCTCCTCTTCCAGCTGCGCATACTTGGCGGCTATTTCCCTTTCGGCAGACTCCTTCTCGGCAGCGAGAGCCTTGAGACGATCAAGCTCGACGGTCAAGCGGGCGTTCGCCTCTGTTGAGTCCTCATGAGGAACGGAAGCGGCCGCAGCAGGAGGAGTGATAGACGCCGTTGAATCACCCCGAGGCCTCTGGTTCAACGTCTCAACATCGGAGCCGTCCACAGCCGGGGATCCCAGAGCAGAGGTCAATTCGGTCGAGAGTGACTGGGGCGTCGAGAAGTGCCTCCCATCCTTGGTCATGCTCGACCTGGGATCCGAGAAGAGTGACGACGGCCGGGTCTGCGGCGAGTTGAGCGACATGACCGAATCACGCGGCCGCTGAGGATGGCGCGACTCGTCGATCGAGTCCTGAAGTTCGGCAATAACCTTGATGGCCTCCTCGTACTTTGCTTGCAGGAGCTCGAAGTCTGTCACGGTCGCCTCATGCTCCACGCGCAGATCGATAAGCTCCTGAGACACCGTCTCAAGCTTGTCAGCGACGAACCTAGACTGCGCCGGACTTGCCGGGTAATCGCCATTATCCGCGTGGCGAGACACAGCAAGACCAGACCTCGAAGTAGTCTCGTCGCCGGCAGACTTGTCGTCAGCCATCTCCTGGATCCTGTCGAGCGGCTTCTCCTCTAGCGCGTCGTCCTCCTCCGGAATGGCCTCCTCCCTCTGGCTAAGGCGGCTGACGTGGCTTTGGCTGCGCGAGTGGTTGGAGAGTGAGCGCGAGCGGCTGCCGCTGCTGTAGCGGTGCGAGGCCGCACCGTTGGTCAGCTCGACCTCCGGGTCGGCCTCTTTGGCGTCCTGGTGGATGTGGTCGAGTTCGTACAGGAGCGAGTCCAGCTTCCCGAGACTCCGCTGGCGCTCAATGACCTGCTCGAGACGGTCGATCTCGCGCTGCATTAACTCGGCATCCTGGTCAGCCTCGGCGAGGCGCTCCTCGAGCGTTGAGATGTACTCCTCGGCGGTCGCCTCGCTCTCACGAACGCGGGCAATCTCCTTGCGCAGCTCCACGAGTATGGTGGCATTCTTCTCCTCGCCCGAGGTGTGGCCGTCCAGCTTAGCCTCCAGCTCGTGCAGGTACGTCTCGGTGCTGGCCTCGCGGTCCATCAGTTTCTGAAGTCTCGCCTGCAGCTGGTTGCTGATGGTCTCGACGTATGCGCACTTTGTCTCCTTCTCGAGCAGGCTGGTCTCGGTGTTGGCAAGCGTGGTGCGGGTGTTGGAGAGGGACTGCTCGAGGGACTGGATCGTCTTTTCATACTCGAGTACCACCTGCTCAACGGCCTGTGCAAAACTGTTGGAACGGTTGAGCCTCGCGGTGGCGCTGTCGCCTAGGCTTTCTTCCAACTGCTGGTTCTCGGCGTGCTCGTTGTCACGGGCCTTGGCCATCTCGGCAATCAGCTTAGCGTGGCGCTGGCTGAGGTTAGTGTAATTTTCCTGGAAGTCCAGGAGCTGATTCTGGAGCTCGGCCTCCCGCTCGCTCTGTCGCTCGGACCGCTCGCCAGTGGCAAGGACGCGTCTGTCCGCGCCGCCACGCTCCGCACTGCGAATTTGGTCTCGAAGGAACGCTACCTCGGCCTTGAGGCGATCAATTATGGCCTGTTTGTCGCCCTCCTCGATCTGCTGAATCCGCGGCTTGCTCTGGATCGCCCGGGCCCTTTGAGCGTACTGGACCGTGTTTAACGTCTCGCTCAGGTGAAATTCTGCGGGCGTAACACAGGCGATCATGTACGTAATCGCGTTACCGCCCAGCGAATCCTGGAGCAGTCTCGTCAACCTCGAATCGCGGTACGAAACGTGTGACCCGGCCTGACGGGAGGACAACTGTGAAATGACCTTGCCCAGTGCGGCAAGGCCCGCGTTGATGGAGATTCCCTCCTTCGCCCGCTCACCCTGCGCCCCCGTGTTCTTGAGCCGTTCGCTGCCGGCCAAATCAACGAAGTGCAGTTTGCTATCCGTCGTCACCCACGGCTCCGTGCCGGACATGGCCTCGACGGGCACAGAGAAGCGCTTCTCGACCGGAGATGATACCTTCTTGTTCCTCAGAACCAAGTTGAGAGAGAACACGGCGTGCGACCGAGACGAGCGCGCGTTGATAGCCGTCGCATCAGTCTGTCGCAATGCCGATCCCAGGTTCAGTGCGGCCATCAGGTCTTCCACCGAGTTGATATCGACTTGGCGGAGCCCTGTGAGCAGGATGTTGCCCTTGACGTCCTCGCGGATCGTGACTGCACTACGCTCGTGAGCCGGGACGGTATCTGGCAGCAGGAGATCTCGGAGCTGCTCGTTGTAAATCTCGACGTAGGTCGCCTTGAGCGACCAGTTCTTCTCAGTCCGGGGCGTCGACTGTGTCGAGTAGCGCGCAGGTGTCCTCAGGTGTGACATTGAACTCCTATTTGCGCTGCCAGGCTTGGCAGCAGGCCCGTCCAGCTTCTCGAACAGCGCAAAGGCCGCGCGGGGAATGACGCCTGTGAGAGCATCGCGGGTTGGTCCGCGTTAGTCAGAAATTCCGCTGCATGCTGCGTCCAAGTTTTCCATATAATCTGCAGGGACTCCGTGAGGCTAAGCTTGAACCCACGTGGGGAACAAGTCCGCCCGCGGACCGTTGGCAAGCGCACGTCGCCAAGCGCTATGCAAAGGTTGGTGTGCAGGGGGTGAATGATCTCGGGCCAGAAGGAACAGGTTGAGGCGTCCAACCAACCAACTTCCTAGACTTACCCATCATTTCCAAATCATCCTGCTCAAGCGGCCCGGATGTTCCCATCGTGTAGGACTTTCCGGCGCCGGACTGGCCATATGCCAGCAGGGAGACATTGTAGCCCTGCGTGAAGGCGTTGACGCAGTCGCCCACATAGTCGAACACGCCATCCTGTCCGACTTCGGAGCCGAACACCCGGTCGAAAACGAAGAGCTTGCGGCCTTGAGGGGCATCGATAGTCAGGCTCGTGTCCGAGGTCACTTGGACCATGGACCGCTGGAAGCGCTGCGGAATCAGATCGTAGCCGGGATCGGTAGGCTGGAGCGGCGGTCGGATGCGGACGGCTAGACGCGATGCGCACGGGCAGTTGTCAGTTCCGGATGATCAATCCTTCCACCCATCCGCGTGACGGTAACGCGATGCCTCTTCCCATGCGGCGCGGGCCGTGGTTTGCGCGCCTGCAGTCGCCGGAACGTTCCAGACCATGCCTATGTGCAACCATGCCAAAGGAATGACGTTGTCTTTCCACACGGATTCCGCCATGAAACCCGAAAGAAAAGGAAAAATGACCTGGGGTGCCGCACGCGGGAGGGCGGCGTGCCTAGGGGCCAACGTTCAAAAGAGCAGCGGCAGCACTCACCAACTTTGACCGAGGTCCTTCCATCTTCGTCGGATGCCCTGCTTCCACCACCGGACCTATTGTTGTTGCTCATGCGGCTATTGCTCCTCGGAGCCGGGCGGACCATGGCGCTGAGTGGTCGCTGGGGTACTGGTGTGCCTGGCGAGACGGGGGGAGAGAAGGCCGGGGCGGCCGCGCTGGGCGCGAAGGGGGACTCCATAAGGTTTTTATTCCCGCGCTGGGAGGACCCGCAACCAGCTAGAGTGGTGATGTCGTTGCGGCTTCAATAGCCGGCCGGCGCAGCCAGTTGGCGACGAGGCGGCGGAATTGGCTGAAATGCTAAACCGCCTGCACAAAGTACGGTAGGGCCGTTCCACCCCCGACAGTCAGCCCAGATACGGGAAACCGAAAATCAGAGACAGCACAGGCGAGAGCCAAAGGCAGGGTGCCATCCAAGACCCAGCGGCAAGCGAAGGTGGAAGGCTGGGTGGGTGGCGGGCGTGCGCAAGGGGGTGGTGCAGGCGACGGGCGGCAGGAACCACCAGGAAGCGAGGGAGGATGAAATAAAAAACCAGCGAAAACAAAAATAGAGCCGCGGGCAGGGACTTACGGGCTGGCGTCATAAGTCCCGGACGAACAAACAAAACGCGCGAACTGCTATCGGGACCTCGTATCTGGGCGGGCTGGGGCACGCTGTCAGTGAGAAAGACGTGCGGTGCGGCGCGCCCAAGGGCCGTGGGAGGACGAAGTTGAGGTGATTTGATCAGGACGGGGGACCTGACCGAATCGAGGGTCGCTGGAAGCCTCGGGGGTGTGCGGGAGCAAAGGGCTGGGGCGGGCGGGCACAGGCTCCTTTTTGCGGCCGCGCTGCTTGTTGATTCGGGCAGGGGTCCTGGCAAATTAAAATGCAGTTTCTGGTTTGGGACAACTCTCGACAGCGGACGATCAATGCTGGCGCAACGGGTGCAGCGCGCACGAGATATGGACGACGTTCCCCACACAGCTGAAGTCGCCGGGGCGCGACGGGAGTCTTTGGCCTCCACTCGCCTTTTTGTTTTCCTCGGTTCGTTCGCCAGGTGCCGGGGCCGTCGGAAAGGTGGACAATGAGGACTGTCTCTGGTTGCTGGAGGCGGCCCAAGGCCCCAACCCACAGGGCCAGGGAGGATTGAACTGGAGGAGCAACCAATTGAACACAAACCACGGCATGTAATCGCGAGACGAATTCAAAGCGGCAACACAAGGATCAAGGTAGAGAGAAAGGAAAGGAAAAAAAAAAAAAAAAAAAAAGATAGGGGCGCACTCGCTGCCGCCAAGGTCGGGAGGTCAGCAACGGGCTCTTCGGAGTCCCCTAGTTTATTCTCCCCCCTTCTCTTTTTTTTCTTCTTTTCTTTCTCTACCCCCTTTCCAGCACACACATCCAAACGGTGTGCATGCGTTTTCTCGGGGTCTTGACTGGTCCCTAGGCCCACGGTTGGCGCCAGCGAGTGTAACAGCGATTTGACGCCCTAGCTTCCTCCTAACCTTCTTGGGGTGGAACAAGGTCCCACTAGCGCCAGGGGGTGGTGGACCGCTGCTGCGTGGGGATGGGGCCACAGGCACGGCTGCGTGGTGGTGCGGTTCGGCGGAGGCTGGGCCACGGCCTTGCTTGCTGGAGCACAAAGCTGGATGGCGGGCGGCATGCGCTGCGATGTGACGCGTTTGCGTTTGCGTTGCTCGCGTGGAAGCACGCAAAATTGTTTCATATCTGGGCGGCCCTCCCGCGCGTCCAGTTGGAATGGGATGCAACTGGCAACTCGGAAGCTTGTGCTGCTTGTGCTGCATGTGCCTGGGGATGGCAAATTTGCCTGCGCAGGGGAGACGCAGCAAATGATAGATGACCATAGCCCCGTCAGGCTGCACGACCTCCTGCAGGCACACGTCTGCAGAGAAAACGACGAGTCTGTTGCGCCTGCGGATGGGCATCCACATCATCCACACCTACTGAGACCCATGGGCCAATTGCAAGCCGTCGCCTCCTGGCTCGACGGTCTTTGAACCCCAAGTCGGGTCTAGGGCGACGCGCTGGGTGGCATCACATCTCAATTGATCAATTGGCCCCGACGGACCAACCCAGTCAGGCTCTGCCAGCTGCATCTCAGGCTCTCTCACCACCCTCCGCACCCGCCATTAGCGCAGGCAAGGTACCTGGCCAGACTGGTCAATTGCGCGGTAGCTTAAGTTGTGTGGAGGTACCTTGTCTGCCTGCCCCTCCGCCAAATGGTGCAAGCCGCCCGACCTCCACAGAAGCATGCAATGTGCATCCATGAGATGAGATGAGCATCAGGTCCATCCGCCTGTAGCATGGAGCATGGAGCATGCACTGCACAGCGTGGGCCGAGAAATTGGAATGGCGCACAGGAGCGATCAGAGGGGACAGACAGGGTTGGGAGAGAGAAAAAATCTCGAGGAAAGAGAAAGGAGACTTCCCGCCAGCCTGGTCAAGGCGCTCCCTTTTTCGCCCAGGTGCGGGAAGATGCAGGCAGCGCGTTCCGGTTCCGAGAGCGTGCATGTCAAGTCATCTCATCTTGTTGTCCGCCACTGCTTCTATTTTCACGCACTCAATCCGTCTCCCAGCTGCATCTATCCGACCCATTTCTTCTCTCGTGAGCTCGTCTCACTAGTTTCTCTCCCGGCGCACAGAGGCAAACCAAAGAGCTGCAGACGCAAGGATAATGACAGCACAGCGCTCGCTCGCGCGCGGGTTGCTATTCCCAGAAATGGGCAAACCGCCACCACCCACGCCACCAATGCACACGAAATGGGGGATCGCCCGCGAATCATAGGGGAAGGCTCGCGCTTTGACAACGGCCCTCAGGTCTGTGGGTCGGTTGGAAAGGGCGCGCTGCCTTCCGAAAGAGTGGTCCACTCAGAGCAGGCAAACCCCTCAGTTCTCGTCTGGACTTGCTTGAAACGCTGAAGATTGCCGAGAGAGAACAGGAAAGAGAAGAAAAAGAAAAGAAAAACAAGGGAGACCCAGTCGGCCCAAGACTCTCGAAGTGGCCAGCCAAGCCAAGACGAAGTGTGGATGTCTTCTCTCCCTCTCCGCGGAGGGCTGTCCATGGACGTAACCGTTTATGTGCGACGTAGCATCCAGCCCACCAACACGCTGTCCGGTGCTCCCCCGACCCCTGAGATGGCTGTTTGATGGTGGCGTGGCGTTATGATTTTCTCTGGCAGTTCGCGCTTGACTGCCGCCTAGCTCCTGCGGATCATTGGACCGACAGAGGTGCCGGGAGAGCAGCCAAAAAGCAATTCTCCGATCCGCCCCGACCGACTGTCAAACGGATCAAGGACGATCAGCTTGCTGTTCGCCTGCTTCTTTCTTCTCGTTGCCCTTCGCCCACCTGCCCGCCCCGATGACGCACCCTGCTCCCGCCGCCTCGAGCATCAATCTTTGGTTATCTGCGGGGCGGACGAGGCGAAAGGCGGGGGATATGTCTCAGATGCACATCTGCCCTGTACCGCGTCCTCATGTCTGGGACCGCCCTCACAAGCCGGGTGGCTGAGCGACAGACCGGACCCTACTCCAGCCATCTGTTCCTTCTTGTCTCAATCACCCGCCTGGTTAGGCTGGGTATTTGGAAGACGGGATTCCACGGCCCCGGCCTAGCCTGCATGGTGAAACAAGACCCTCTCGTGAGGCGTCAAGGGCCACGACGACACCGCAGGACTGTTAGGGAAAGGAAGGTCTTGCCCTTCCTGTGTACGGCCGTGTGCTTCCATGCTGCGGGCACGTGTTTGTATCCACGACAAACGTATGGAGCCGTCTCAAGATACGCCTCTTTGTCAACCACATTCCGAGACAGCCCTCATCCAAGGGACTATTCGGGGCCGTGGCTGTGCTTTCGCCCCATCTGATAGTGTTTGGTATGCCCGTCCCGACACCAAACAACTTCGCTCTCGCCTTATCTAGCTCGCTTCCATCCCGACTTCCCTGTCTCGCCACCAGCCGGTTCCCTCCGCCTTCGTTCTGCTCGAGCCACCCTAGATCCCTGGCACTTTGGGAACTGGTCCTCCCTACCGGTGGCGTGAGCGGTCCGTTTTTGGTAACAGCTTCGCTGGACCGTTTTCGAACCGCGCCGAGCCGGGTTGGCCCCGGCTACATGTCCTTGATAGCGACGACGCGGGGGAAACGTTGCCACCCCACTCCTCGGCCTTCCGGCCGGGCGGTCCTTGGGGCCCCAGGGCATTGAGGATCCCTGCCTGACTCGGCACTGTTCCTTCCCCCACCTAGCATGTCTACGACGATACCGAGGATCCGTCCAACATCACGATCCGGAGGCCGAGTCGGGAATAGCACACGATGTTGCCATGTTTTACCTACTTGTGCGGGCTAAAAGCGCCTCGCACTCGATCGGCCCTTTGGGGATAGAGTGCGGCGGGGCGATCTGTCGTTTTCGGGGCAATCTGTCGTTTTTTTGGGACATTATTTCCCATACAAATTAGCGGTGAATCAATGTACCCTCAATTATGCGCATGACACACTCAACTGCATAAGACACGGGCCACCTCCAGCGCCCAAGCCCTGTTCGTGCAAATAAGAGAAATGCACTCTGGAGTAAATTGATCAGAAATGAAGCTATTCAAGTCAGGGCGGGATCAATCAAATCGCCTAGATCAGCCTTTTCGTCCTGATTATCGCGATCAGCAGTATCTGACGCGGAAGTCACGCTTCCCTCCGTATCTGTGCCCTCCGGAGAGGATACCTCGTAGTCCTCTGCCGTATATTTGCCCGGAAAAGAGACCCCCAAGGCGTAATCTGGGCCGTACTTATCTCGCCAGTAGAACCGCATTACCTTCCGGACCGTGCCCTCGTCTCGTGCCGTGAGGCGCCACGGCGTGTAGGGGGAGAGCGCCTCGGCAGGTTGCCAGGTAGGAGGAAGGGTAACGTCTTCTTCCCTATCAGATTGTAGGCGGGCAAGAAGCAACGCCTCTTCCTGCAGGGCATGGAACCGATCGTCGCGCTCCCGGCGCTGTTGCCAGTATCTGCCGAGGAGGGTTGCCTCGTTGGCGAGGGCATCTTCTTGAGGGCGCACGAGGTCGGCAATCTCTTTGCGCTTGGCCTTTTCTAGTCGCAGGCGCGCCCGCAACTGCTTAAGGCGCGTGCCCTCTTGTTGCCTATACTCTCGCAGCCAACGCTTGAGTATCCTTAACTCCATCTTCAGGTCTTTGCCTCGCAGGCGCCGGCGTTCCCTCCGTTTGAAAGCGAGGCGGTTGCCCTCGTCGTTGATCGCCCGCAGGCGCGCGTCGTCAACGGAGATCGGCCCAATCTTGGTAATCAACCTGTTCAGAGAGGCTCGTTGTTTGCGCTCAACTTGGGCTTGCTCGCGGCGGCGGAGCTCCTCGATCGCACGCGCGCCGGCGAGTATCGCGGCGTGGGTTGCCTTCTTCACCTTGGAGTAGACGTGAAGCATCGTTGGCGAGACGGCCCTGCCGGAATTGGCGGAGGAATGCAGGCGTTCTTCAAGCCAATCCTCGAACGGGATGATATCTGATAGATCTAACGTGGGAGTTGTAGCTTCTTTCCAGTTGCGCGCGAGTAAAGCGGGTGAGGGCGTTCTGACAGGAGGGTGAGGCTCGTCGTCGTCGTCGTAAAAAGAAGCTAAAAACTGACCTCGTTGCTCGATCCGGCGGATCTGCTCTGTAGCATCCGGGATATACCCAACCTTCTGCGTTATAACGGCGGCTGATTTCGCGGAGGTCAACGGGTCCTCGAGATTATCAAGCACAACCTCCGGATTGAAAGGCCAAAGCCCGCACTTTGCCCACGCCGACTTCACCGTGCTGACTTTGAACGCGCGCTTCCGCATATTTTTGAGGCCGTCAAGAAACTCTGGGCGATCATAATCGACAGCGCCGTATTCAATCTGGTGCCCGAGATCTCGCTGATGCGCAAATTTGTAGGCCGAGAAGATACCGACGTCAAGAGGCTGCAACTTGTGCGTTGTGTGCGGAGGCAAAGGGAAAAGGACGACTTTCGCCTGCTGGCACCTCTCCCAGAAGGGAAAGGTAAGGTGGGATCCGTGATTGTCGATCATCAACAAGCGGTAATCAGTAGGCGACGAGGGCTTTGAAAATTCGAGAAAATGATCCAACCAGTCAAGCGCGATCAGATCGTCAGTCCAGCCGTTTTCGCTCGTGGTAAGCTTCGTCCCCGATTGGAGAGAGTTGATTACGTGCTTCTCGCTGATATTGATCCCGACAATGATCAAGAACGGGGGGATCGTTGTACCGGCGGCTGAACAGGTCTCGATTATCGTCACGAGCGCGCGGTGATCCGGGTCGCTTTGGAACCAAGTCTCGATATCCGTATAGCACCAAACAACGCTACCCTCGAACACGCCAACCCGGAAGCCAATCTCGTCGGAGTTCCAACAGTTCCTGCGTTCGATCCGGTGCCGTTCAACGCATTGCGAGTACGAATCGAACCACTCTCTGATCACGGCTCTATCTTGGGCAGCGCGCCTTTCAAACGCTCGCGGCGTGCCTCGCACTCGTTTGAGCATTGACTTGTGCTTCGTAAGCCACGTTTGCGCCCATTTTTTCCTATCTTCTCGCGGCGGCGGGTGCCTCCGTCGGCTAACGATCGAGTTGACGGCTTGCGCGAGGGCGACGGCAGTGACGGGAAATCCTATTTAAAGGTATTTTATTAGGGAACTACGCCTGGATCAACATCTTTGCTAATGGGAGTTTCTCTAACCTGCTGATTGCCTCCAGTTAACCCACGCCTCCAAAGCGAGCTCTTCCGTATCGTCTAGGGCTTTATTTAACCCTCCGTTTAATAGCCGAGATCCGGCGCCCTTCCGGCGCCTCTGGAGCGTGCGGGCGCTCAATCCGTAGTGCCTCGCGGCACGGGCGGCGGTCGTGAATCGTCCGTTTTCGATATCTTCAACGGCGGCGAGGACCCGGGCCTCGGCTATCCGCGCTCGATTGCGCTCCTTTTCGCTCTTGACCCTCGTCATTTTGGTGCAATTTTGCCTCAAAAGCAGCGCGATACAGCAGAGTCGAGCCGAGATCCCTTACGGTAGGAGCGGGGTTGCCGATCAAAAACGCGTCACTGGGGTGGCGTGGGCATGCATGAGCCTGTGCAATATGCAGTTGGGGAGGTTACGCGCTAATTTGAGGGAACATTGAGTTACTGCTAATTTGTATGGGAAATAATGTCCCAAAAAAACGACAGATTGCCCCGAAAACGACAGATCGCCCCGCCGCACTCTATCCCCAAAGGGCCGATCGAGTGCGAGGCGCTTTTAGCCCGCACAAGTAGTTGTAGCCTCGCGTGCGAGCAGACAGGGACGGAATATGTATCAACAGCCTGCCTTGCGAAACCCGGCAGTTCTACCCTATCTCAACCTAGTCAAATATACCGCCACCCTTGATACCTGATCACATCAACTCCCACGGATCGTCTTTCTCTCCTTGGGTTCTCCTCTCTCCCGTTGCACCGTCGAGTCAGTCGATTGCGTGATTGGCGGGAAGCTGGATGTCTAGCCTGGGACTGGCCATGGTCCAAAGTATCGGATGCCGTGCGTAGCCCATGCCTTTTGACGATCCTTTCTACAAAGTCGAAATAATGACAGCCGGTCGATGCCGTGGTGGTCTCAACCCCCGCTGCGCTCGGACGACGGACTGTCACGACCGCCGCTGTGGGTGCAGGACTGAGATGGCTAAACTAGTAAACCCAGCTGTCACGATCAAGATGGAAAGGTAGGTATCCCGGCAGCATACGTACGCTATACGTTGGAGAGCGAGCAAGGACCCGTGTAACTGGGTTTATATCCGGAAACGGATACTATTGCGATAGCACGTTGCCCATATATTTAGTCTTGGCGTAGCGGGACTGGGTCGTAGTCTCATGGGATTAGCACAACAGCGAGATCGTCATATAGAAATATTAACACGAGGTCAAACGAGAGCCAAAGAAGTGACCGAAAGCTCGTCCCATCCAGACCATATCAAATCACAGCTATAAAGCGGGCATATATCTCCACGACCAAAAATGCCCCAATGATATGCGCGCCAGCACTGGAGAGTTGCATACACTTGACGTTTGCCATATCGTGGCTGCTCAATTATCGTGCGCCGTGGAAGGCGTCTCATCCAACAGTGGGCCTGCCGTCCTTTGCTTATGGAGCTCGGCCGTTGGAGGGCAAGCGGCGGCTGTAGTAGTTCCGTGGTCGTCCTCCACATGACATTTGGCAGCGCCGGTGTAATCTCGACCAGATACGACCGTAGAGGCCATCTGCCGGGGGATCGTGTCCATTGATCCTACCTACGGTTGCTGTCGGGTATGCTTGGTACGGTCAGTCACGCCGTGACACGGTAAGATGGAAATGGGTGCGGTGAGAATAGTGTCTTTGATTTTCACACTCTTCCTCCCCTTGTTGTTTTCCCAGCTGGCATTGCTCTTTTGCCGCTTGGAGCAAGGAACATCCGTCCGTGAGGCCCTGGCCACGGCCCAGGTCCCGACGTATCAACCGTCTCATGGAACGAGCAGCGGTCACCCCTCATCAACGAAGGGGTGATCCCCGCCCACCGACGGCCCTTCCTCCGCGCAGTGAGGGAGGAATCGGCCGAGTGGGTGGTCATCTGGACTCCTGCACGTCGCCGTCCGTGCGCGGCACCTGGCGTTGCATCACGTCGTTGCAACCAAGCATGGGGTCCACAATCACATTCATTCACAGGTCAGGGTGGGCGGTAAACAAATGGGACGACGAGGAGGGATCAACGCGGGAAAGGAGGCGGAGGGAGAGAAATGCCCACGCTGACCTAGAAAAAACTGATACACCAACAGGTGGGTGCTTCGTCCCACATTTTCCCAAAAGAACATCAGCGGCTACAAGCAACCTGCTAAAAGAAATAGTTCCATATCTTTTTTCAATTAAAAAAATATATTTCGAAGTACCTGCACGTAGTGATAACACGTAGATTGGTTAAAAATTTCTTTATCCCATGGGTTCGTGGAGATATGGGAGGTCACTTCTTTTTGGTGTATCAGTTTTTTTTTTGGTGAACGTGATGCCTTGACAAAAAGAGCAGGCCAGAAGAAAACGGAAACAGGGAGGCAAGACGTTGAGCATCCACTTTCTAGTGCCGTGCCGAATCCCTTGCCGGCGGAGACGCTCGCTGATTGGAGCGATGTTTTGGCGAGAGAGAGAAAAACAAAGTCAGCACGCTACCTAGCGGCAGCTCCTAAAAATGTCGGCGATGTACTGCAGGGGTGATCAGTGATCATCACCGAGAAAGGGAGGGCGGGACGTGCCTTTCTCCCCTCTCGGCTGTTCCTGACAAATAGGAGAGATTAAGGATGGGTGACGGTGAAGTATCCCCTTGAGTGCCGTTAAGGTGCAGTCTGCAGATCAGAGCCAGCCAGCCAACCAAAGCCTCAAAATTTCGATACTTCTTTTTGGGTGAGAGTTGGCCTACAAACCAAGTACCGGGCTAAGTTACTAGTACAGTGCGGTACGCCAAATACCGCCTATTATTCTCGGAAAATCCGTACTGTACCAGCATAAAGACAAACAGGAGAAAGTCCGGGGGCCCATTTCCTATTGGGGACGCTGGCACCCTAACGGCACTCAAGGGGATGAGCGAAGGAGCCGCTCGGGCAGATAACGTCACGTGGCTGACGCGCGAGAGTCGTGACAGCGATGTGGGGCGGCGGCGCGTGAACCGCATTGATCCGCGTGGACTCGCAAGGCTTCAGGCAGCGGTGGCCCGAAAGAGGGAACAAAGAAACAAGTCCGATTCTGAGAGGGCCGCAAGCCCAGGCCGCTGTCGCCTCGCCCCCTGTTGCTACTTCATTTGCTTCCTCCGAATGGCTTTCCAAAGACCACAGGACCGCGCTATGCTCCAGCTCGGCGCATCATGCCCGACATCATCGACCTCCTTTCTAGCCCGGAGGCCCCTGCCCTCGACCCCGCCTACCCGCCCTCGTCGCCCCTCCTGCTCCCGCCAACGCGGCTACAGAAGTCAACGGCCGCTCCGGGTCAGCCGGTCAAGCCAGCCACGGCAAGGCTAGACTATGGCGTCGTCGACCTGACCGACGACTCGCCCCGCCCCGCGCCGTCGACGACCAATGCGTCGATTGATGCCGGTGGCCAGGCTAAGAGGAGTTACCCCGCAGCCAGTGGTGTCGCGCCCGGCGGCTTGTATCTCCTCTCTGACGGCTTCGACACGACCGGTGATTTGGACTTTAGCGTCGTCGCTGCCACGCCCGACCCGGCGGAGCGGGCTGCCAAGCGGGCCCGGCTCTCCCCTGGCCGAGCCGTACGGAGCGGGGCGTCGTCGGAGAGAGCTGGAGGAGGCGGGGGAGGGGGGGCAACAGGTCGTCTGAACGGCGGCCGCTCACACCCCGCAGCCGCCGGCAAGCTCCATGCCCGGCCTGGCGTCCTGCAGCCGTCCGGCGCGGGGCGCTGGAACTCGGCCGCAGACCCGATCCAGCACTCGAGCTCCCCCGACCCCGTCCGCGCGCCTGACAGGAGCAACGGCACGTCGGCAGCGGCGCATCTGCCATCGCGCATGCGCCGCTACGACGAGTTTGAGGACCCCTTTGCCAGCAGCAGTAGCCCCGCTGGACCACCGGCTGCCGCTGCGACGACGGGACGGAAGGAGAACGACTACCCTCGCCTGACCAAAGTATCGATATCGGCGGCCGAGGGCGGCAAGGGCAAGGTGGGTGCTGCGCCGCCCGTCCTGAGCTTGCTGGACGATGATGACGACCCCTTTGCAAGTCCGGATGCCCGTCAGGCAGCGCCCCCTCCGGCCGCCGCCGAGAAAAAGCGGCAGAATCCCACGGCAGCCTGGGACCCTATAATATCCAGCTCTGCTCCGGAGGAGGTGATCTCTAAATCCCGGAGTGCCGGTGTTGGCTCCGTCTCGCCACGCCGACCGCCTCCCAAGGCGGCGATAGAGAGATCTAGGTCTGAGGTTATTGATATACTAGACTCCTCTGAGTGGGAGGGTGGCGGCGGCAGCAGGCCCGGTAGTGCCGGCACCCTCGCGTCCGACGACTCGCTCCCCGACGTAGAAGACCTGGACCTCTCCAAGATAAGGTCGGAGCGTCCCTCCGCCACTGGAAAGAAAGGGGGCCAGAGGAAAGCCATCGACAGCGCTGGCGGGGCGCCGTCATCCCGTACGGCGGCGACGAAACCCAGCAAGGCGGCGGGCTCGTCATCCACCGCGGCCGTGCCGAGCGCCGCAGAGAAGGCCGAGAAGGCGGCGGCCAGGGAGGCCGAGAAGGCGCGCAAGAAGCTGGAGAGGGAGCGGACGCGGGCGGAGAAGGCGGCCGAGAAGACGTGGGCGGCGGCCCTCGCCGAGATTAATAAGGCCCGGACCGACAAGAAGTATTCGACGCCAGAGATGATGGTCGACCTGCCGGCCGGTTTCAACCCGACGGTCAAGCTTCAGGTCGAGACCCTGCTGGGCGAGCTCGAGGTCGAGTGCACCACCATTCCCCAGGAAGAAAGTGGGCATTCCGTCACCGACAGCGTCGTGACGTGGCGTCGCAAGGTCAAGAGCCGGTACGACGAGGAGCTGGGCCACTGGGAGCCGACGGCACTACGCATTGAGGAGGAGGAGCACGTCCTGGTTCTCTTGCCCGCTGCCGAACTGGTGAACCTGGCGTTGGGCCGCGGGCAGGGCGTCGTCGGGGCAGCGGACGCCAAGCGAGAGGGCGCCACTCTCGACGACCACGTCGAGCAGATGCGGGCCCGGTTCCCGGGGCGCAAGCTCATCTACCTCGTCGAGGGGCTGCTTCTCTGGATGCGTAAGAACCGCACGGTCAGGAACCGCCAGTTCACCGCCGCCGTGCGCGGTCTCGCCGACGCCGGGCCGGCCGCGGCTGCACCGGAGCGGGCTGGGCAGGCAGGTACCGGCTCCCGGCGGCGCAAGAACGCGGCCCCGGCGCCCGAGTACGTGGACGAGGACGCTGTTGAGGATGCGCTTCTGAGCCTGCAGGTTGTCCATGGGTCACTGATCCACCACACTGCCGTGCCCGTCGAATCAGCCCAGGTGAGTTGCCGCTACCCACCCCTCCATGCCTGTCCGTCTAGCTTCGCTACAAATTCTGGTCATCTCTCTGTCAACCCCTAGCCCATCGATTTCCCATCCCTTTATGCTGACAAGAAAAACCCGCCCTCCCCGAAAGTGGATCGTGGCCTTCACGCAGCACATCTCGACGATACCCTACAAGCGCACGCGCGAGCGCGCCAATGACGCGGGAGCCGCCTTCTGCATGGACGCGGGCCAGGTGCGCACCGGCGACGGCGCCGCCGACACCTACGTGCGCATGCTGCAGGAGATCGTGCGCGTCACCGCTCCCATCGCCCACGGCGTCGCCGCCCGGTACCCCACCGTCTCGCAGCTTGTCAGGGGGCTCGAGGCGGACGGGCCCCTGGCGCTCGAGGCGGTGCCCCGGAGCGCCAACCGCGACGGCGAGCCCTCGGACCGCGCCGTCGGGCAGGCTGTTAGTCGGCGCATGCACAAGGTCTTTACGGGGCGGGATCCGGGGAGCACGGATGTGTGAGGCGGACGGGGGTGGGTTTGTTCGGCGGGATGGGAGGTGGTTGGGACATGAGGGCCAGGGGCGCTGCTTTGATCTGGGACTTCTTGTCTCTGCTACATATGTGTCGGTTTATGTGCTACGACTGTGATGAATGTATCATACACTATAGATCCAAGGTTTGAACTCGGCTCGGTTGTATTCTGTGCCTTTGGGCAACCCCTTGTTTTTGCCTCTGGTCTCTGTATAGTAATTACTTGCCTGGTGAGAACATCTACGCTTTTTTTTTTTTCTTTGGTGGCAGAACCGGAGTCCCTGGCATCTGGGGCCTCGGTGAGTTGTTACTGGCTTAGTATACTCGATTACTAGTACCCGTCAATGCAGGTGCGTACGTTTTCTAGTTGGTACAGTGGGCAGATGGTTGATCTCGAAGTGACTGTGCCGTAGGTATCGCCTTTTTCCGGATACCACCCTCCCCGTGCGTGCGAGACTGGCGGGATGAAAACAGCTTCTTACTTCTCTGTTCAGCTAACTCTAAGTTTGCCCTCGCCACACCTACGTCCCTGTTGAGCAAGAAACAGCGAAGCCCTTGGACACACGAGCTATATCACACTGCGGAGCTATCGAGGCACTCGGCGCCTGTCTAGTTCTGCCTCTTTCTGGCAAGATATTTCCTGAAAACTCCCTAGACGACCAAGCAGCTGGCTACGTGGCGTTGTGTGCTAGAGATTGAGGCCTCCTAGTAAGTACCTAGCGAAGAGATGGTTTATGTGAACAGATAATCCCGCCAGCGACATGAACTTCCATCGCTCCTCGCGTCTTTCAGTGGATGTAACAGGAACAAATGCGTTGTAGAATGGATGCATGCCAAGACTCTCCAAGCTTCGATGCGCCTCACTCCTCTCAGCGCTACGTTACAGATGTTCTGATCCCCACGTCGATCGCCGAGTGGGTGCCTGACTTCACCCAAGGAAGCGTGCAAGCCTACCAAGACTCGTACCGCTCGGCCACTCCGGCGCTTAGGCACCTTGGCGACGGGCTTTTGTTTCCCTTTTCTGAGAATTATCTGGCCGGTACGTTGCAGCGTTATCGCCCGATCGCCGTCGCAGTCAACCGGAGCAGCACTACCTTCTCGCCGTCCGAAAAGAGCCAGCCGATTATCTCCGTCAAAGGAGCGCGCTCCCATGGCCTTTCTCCCGGCCGGACGAGCGGGGAGGGGTGAGGAGTCGGAAGTCTATTTTGGTATGATTGCCGCCCGCGGCGTTGGGAGAGGGAACAAGACACAGCATGGCCGAGACAGCCGGGCCTGTTTGTGCCCAAAAGCAAAAGCATCGACGGCGGGCACGCGGACCGGGCTGGCCGCACTTCCTTTTTCCCTTCTCTGTCGTTCTTCTCCAAGCAAGCACTGTTGTCTGTCCCCGAGGGTGTGGGCAGACCAGCAGACGGCCATGAGGCAAAACGGATGCGAGCAGAAGGGGGCGCTCCGAAGCCTGCAGTTCCTGCTTGGTCGGCAGTTGCGGATATGCGGGAGATACAGTAAGGACTGCGTATATACAGTGTGTGTATGCGCGTGGATATTGTCGACCCCCTTTTTTCGGTATAGAAGGTTGGAAGGAGGCTGAGTTACTTCGTGGCTATCGCAATCGCAAACCATCTCCACTAGTTGGGGAATCGAGCGTCATGACCAAGGCTCGTAAAAAAAAAAAAAAAAAACGCGTCAATACCGTAACACCGTACCGCCTCGAGCGATGTTGGTTGGTTCCGGGGTTTCTTGAAATGGAAAGAGATCATGCGCGGGCTCATCCCCTTTTTTTCACTCCCCTTTTTCAGGATAACCTGGTTGCGGACTGTTGCGGTGGGGGAGGTCGGGTGGCTCCCTTGTCACTCCAAGACTCTCGGCACACCGGACCGGGCTTTGTGGATGGGTTGGACGATGGGGCGGCGGCCGGAGTGTTGGAGCACGCGACATTAGGACCTTCGCCCTCGCGCGGGTGGAAGGCCCGCCACCGGTCATTGGATATCAAGCCACGAAGCAACGGCACTGTTGGGGGTCACGGCGTGGAGCTGGCAGCAAGCAGCATTGTCCCGTATCCATTCAAATACCAAAGGCCGGCCAAGGCGGCACAGAATGGGAGTGTCATCGCTCGGCATATCCCCCTGTAGAGCCGGTCGCGAGCCCAATAAACAAAAGCCTTGGTTGGCGTGAGGTTATCACATACGGTGTGTATAGGCAGCATTCCAGCCACGCCTGGCGGGTTCTGTTGTATCATTTTCCTTCCCTTTGTTCCTTTTGCTGCCCAAGACTCCGAGCCAAGACGCTACGGGGGACCTAGCAACGCGCCACAACCTTTTGCCATGCATACCAGGACACCGAGAATGATGGGTCACGGGGAAAGCCACCATGCAGTCTGTCGACAAAGAAAATAAAAAAGCGCAAACAACGACCCACGCAAGCTTGTTTGCCCGGAGGAAAAGGAGGTGAGGGCGCTGTGTCTGGTATGATCCTCATGTTGGCGAACAACACGAAGGAAGTGGGCCGGCAAAGACCCATTTCCCATTTCATGGAGCTGACTGCACAACATCTTTTTTCATCAATGACGCCGGCGTTGAATACAGAACTAACATGGAGCGGAAACGAGGAGAGGAAAAACGGGGCTCCGGTCTGGGCGAGACTTGGCAGCGGCTGCTCCGGGAAGTGGTGCCCAGGTCGTTTTTTCTTTGTTGGGCCCCCTGTTTTTCTTCTGCCCTTGTGTCGTGTGCTCCGTGAATCTTATAAACGAGCGGCGGATAAAGCGGCATCTTGGTGTTTCCACAGGTCGGCTTCCAACGACGGGGACATGCATTCATGTCGTGGGGTGCCAGGGAGGCCAGGAGGCAGGAACATCAGGGCTTGGAAGGCCGGGAGAATGGTTGCGTGTTATTGATGCAATTTCGAACCTGTCTCGAAGGCGCTGGCTCCCCATGCTGCAAAGGCGCAAAAAAAAAAAAAAAAAAAAAAAAAGTCTTGGAAAGGGTGGGTGAGGGATACCGAGATTTGGCGGCTTGGGGAAGATGATGCTTCATATCCAATCTAGCAAAGGGGCAAACAGGAAAAAAAAAAATTGGCAGTGCACATTTTTGATCTGCCCAGCCTTGAAAGTGCCACCAGCATCAACAAAAGTAATACAACTGGCAGTTTGTCTCGTGCTCACCTTCTTCTGCCTACACCCATCCAGGGGACTCGTGTGACCGAATACCGACAATGGCAGGTCCCAACCTAGGAGAACCCAGCCATCCGGACCGGTGCATCGAGATCATTTTAGGGCGTGTCCGGTCGGTGGAGGGCGGAGGTTGGTTCGTTGATCAATGTATGACGCATCTGCTTTTCACGGTGGAGTTGTTGACATGTCGTTCCGCCAAGCATGCGCCACAGGAAATCCCTTTGGTCGGCGATGTGCTGCGGGCAGAGGTGGTCGGAGCAAGAAGCCCGGCAGTGTCGTGTGTAGCTGACACGCAGCTCTCGCAGGAAGAGGACAGTGTGCCCTTATCTTTTCCTTGCGTTTATGTGTGAACAGCAGCGACCTACCTAGGTCAGCAGTTGGCCGGGCCCGGCATTTGCATGTTGCAAGCCCCGGGAGCCCAGCCGCGCGCGCTGCCGTTTCGCCGTCTTCCATCATCGTCTCGTCGCTCCCACCACGTCAAGTCGGCGCCAAGCCGGTGGTCGGCACAGTACGCCAGCTCAAGACGACCACACGGTGTGGACCGCCACTAAAGTCCACACTGTGGGCGCGGCAGCCCGGCACAGGACAAATTGATTGGAAGGAAGTGAGGATCGAAATGGATGATGTCTTTCTCGGCGCGGCGTTAGGCAAGTCCACTATCCTGTCCCGTTTCCAAGAGAAATTGACGGGTTGCGGGATCCAATGCAGTCCGGCAACAACACACATTGCTTCTGCCAAGTCGCCAGTCCAATTTTCTCCCTGATCTTGGCCCGGATTTTGTGCGTGCAAACTGGGCCAGCGCGCCAAAAGGGTAGGAAGGGCAGGAGAGCACACGACGGGGCAGATGAGTGGCGGGCGATCATTTCCCCATGGATAACAATTGTCCGCCGATTGTCAATCGTCACGGGAAAAATCAGCCGCTTTCGAGTCGCTCCCTCGGTTGAGTTTGAGATTCTTCCTGCCGCACAAGTATGCCCGTATCCAACGTGTGCTCAATTTCCCTCCCGTCCATTATCCACACTCAATGCCCTGCCGATCGGGGCATGTCGTGAGGTGGTAAGGTGGGAAACTCATGGGTAAGCATAAAAATAGGAAGAATACGACGAAAAGTCAAAATCAGCTGCCCTCCGAAACAGGGGCCCCTGGTCGGCCGATGTGCGGGGAGGGGATGGAAAAAGGATAAATGTCATCGGTCGGTCAGCACAGAGCTCGCCCGCGAGCCGAGGCGGGATGTAGGAGCGCTGATGTGGGAATGGGAGTGGGATTGGTCGCTGAGAGTTCCAATGTATGGTACCCAAGCTATCGACCAACCAGGCAGACACCATACCAATGCGCAGCACTTGCATCAATCTTTCCTGGCTGACTGTGCGCGTGCTTGTTCGTGTGTCGCTGCCGGATGTGCCTTGTTCCATTTCTCTGCACGGCAATCAATCGCTCACGCTAGGCGTCGGGCGCGGCCAAGTCGGCAATGCGGCATCTTTTTGAGACAGAGGCTCAAAGGCGGGTGGAGTGGATCGTTCCGCGTCAGAAGTTTGGTGGTGGCTTGGCATGCCAAGACGCGTGGTCCCCGCCTCCTTATCCTTCTTTCAACCCGCCCACGCGCAGAATGCAACCTGCCAAGGGTTCCATCAGCTGGGTCCAGAATGTGTTGTTGTTCTATCGTCATGGAGCATCGAGCGTTGATGTGTGGATGGATGCCGGGGTGGAAAGGACACAGACGTTGACGAACCGAGGCTCCAGGCACGATCGAAATATGGAGTGCGGAGTGTTGCTACGCTGTACCTTTGGCACTTCGTGTTTTCTTTTTTGCAATTTTTGTTGGTGGTCACTGGCCAGGCTGGTTCGAGTCGCGATTTAGCTTGCCCCTTCTTTTGCCTGATGTCGACTTGATCGTTCGCCCCAAGCCGGCTGATCGACACAGTTTTTTCAGTCCAATGTCGATTGTCCTTTGTCGTCCTTGGCTGATCGGACAGTCGGAGTGATCTGCAGCAGAGCCACGCGAGGTTGGATCCGAGGCAGATGCCAGACCTGAGCTGTGGGTGGGTTGTCTCGTCTTGGGTGGTCGACGACGGGCCAGAACTCTCACTACTCAGCGCGTCGCAGCGAAGCATGCTCAGGCAGCTCGACCGACCCGTCCTATCGTGCTCCTCTTTCGTCGAACAGTCGAGCTTGCAGGAGAGTCCCGTGATTTCTAAGGGGAGGAGCAACTTTATTCATGTCTGTGACGAAGTTGAGCAGGGCTCCGCTTTCCTAATTGGATCGTCCACTCCAGGAACGACCAGAGGAAATTCCACAGGCCGCGCGTCACCACCCGACCGCTTCCGCCCAGGGAAAACTAGTGCAATTGGCATTCTCAGCTTTGGGACAGGGTTCGAGTCCGGGGAATGAAGGTCACGAAGCACCCGCCCGGCTTTATCAACCATCGCATAAGGTTCTCTAGCCTCCAGGGCAGGAGGCGCACGGATATGCTGAATCCAGAAGCCGCTCGGCTGCAAGCAGGTGCTAGATCAGCAGAAGGGAGAGATGGAAATCCAAAGGGCAGATCGGATAATCCGCTTACTCGTCTCGAATCAGTCAAAACTATCCTCGGATGGAAGAGAGTCTGGAAACATTTACCCTAGACTGCATGGGCA
>JNVV01000048.1:193193-206515 GCA_000733355.1 Falciphora oryzae
AAGGTATTTTTTAGCATCCAAGCGATGGGCACATTGGGATGGCAGGGGGGAGGGGCCTTCATTGCGATGGGGTCTGAGTTAGGCTTATCTGAGACCGGAAACTTGGGGTGGGCGGCAAATATGTGGGGATGGTGTTTGCGGCGGCGGCAGGGGGAGCCCATGCACAAGAGAGAAGAAAAAAACGGCAGCCTGGCCCGCTGCTTCTCCTTTTACGAACCGCTGGTGCAGATTCGTCCCATCAATGATGGAGGGACAAACTTGGTGGGCTGTGTCCAATTGTTCAGGATTGCACGATGGACAGATGGACAGACAGACAGGGTGATCATCGGGCATCCGGCCCTGGACCTTAGCATGGTCGCGTGTCTCCCGCAGAAGGGCCCCGCTTTCCGTCGATGTGCCAAAACCTAGACGCGGCTGCTACTCGATGCGCTCAGCTGGACGGCTTTGCATGGTGGAAAGACAAAGGTCCCGGGCGAGAACACATGTCATGCCCCGGCCCCAAGCGGCCGCAGAGCAGCGCACAGCCCCAGGCACGTCGCGAGGTAGACGCTTGGGTCCCGGGCCGGAATGTGCAATGGCGGAATGGTGGAATATGGTGGCGCTTGCTTTCCCGGACAGGACAGCAGCAACGGACTGCAGACCGTGGCGGTGGCTCTCCTTTGGAAACTTCCAAGACTCTTAGCAGTAGCGGGACCCAGTAGTGGTAGCAGTGGTACTCAGTAGCGGTACCCAGTTGCGCACCCAGGGCTTCTGTGACACAGTGCAGGGCAGCAGCAACGAAACACGGGCCAGGGGCCATGCGAGCCAAGGCCAGCACTGTGGGGAGAGGCGGAAAATCAGGATGCCCAGTCGCGCTGCCATCTGGATCACGCCGCCCGACTCCAGCGAGTGGGCGTGTGGGCGCCCAGACAGCACGAGGGGTGGCAGCATTGACTTGGACGAAGGAGGCGGCCCCATCCCTGCCCGTCCCCCAACGACGCAGGGGTACACGTACGTCGTACTGTGGCGCGAACCAGGGCCAAGCCAGCCGCCAGGAGGGCTCGGGAGGGACGATGCATCCGGCGCCAGTCGCATGCCGCATCTAAAGAAAAAGGCCTGCCCACCAGGCCGGCTTTGGCCAGATGCTCATATACCCGATGCCGCTATCTTCCTCGCCTCGCTTTCGCGGCTGTCCCTCCTGCTCCTTCCCCAAACTGTTGATACAGGCGAGCTAGGACTTCAGACTGGTCTTGGCGTTTTCTGTTTGCGCCCAGTTGGGAAGGAAGTCGTGCTCTCCCACCCGCCAGCAAGGAAAGCTGCCGTAGACTTGCCGCTCCCCAGAAAACGAACCACCACAGTCCCTCGTCCTAATAGGCGAATTCGGATCAAGACACGCACCACGACGACTACGACGACAACGCTCGACCGACCTTCCCTGAGCCCTCCTTTGCTCCCTCGCCGGATCGAACCGATTCTGCGGGCCGAACATCCCCTCTAAGCCCGCCATCCTCACGGGCTTGTTTTTTTTTTATTTCCTAATTTTCGTCATCAGTCCTCTTTGGCCCTCCAGCTAGCTGGCCCTTGCCCCTCTGGACCATCCACCGCAAACACTCCCGCTTTTTTCTGTGTTTGCTTTGCTACTTGTTATATTACCTCGATACCCTATTGCGTCTTAATTTTTTTTTTTTCTCTCCCTACTCCCCTGCCGCCCACCTCCCCTCTCTCCCCTTTGTTGTTCACCTGTTGCCAAGACTCGTCCGACCTCGACCTGCGACCAAACCTCATCAAAAGCGTCACCTCGTCGGTGTGGCCGCGTACCACCAAAAGGACAATTCGACACGCTTTGAAACCTGGACTTCACCTCGCCTCGTCGCCCACCCTGAGGCTTCTGCCACTTGGCTTCTGCGAGCAGGTCTCGACACTGTCGTTTTCCACAACTGCGGCCATCGACTCTGTCCTGAAGGGCAGTTCATCACGCTTCGCACGTGCCTCACCTCCCACCTGACCGACCCTCTCTATGAGCAGGTGAAGAGGGCAAATAAGGGCCAAACAACCCTTCTCGCGCAGGAGCACCTTTTTTCCCCTCCTTTTCCCCATATACACACATCCCCACCCGACACAATGAGGTTGTTAAGGAGCCTAGTCGTCCTCCTCCCTCTGTTCAGTGCTGCGGTAGCGCTGCCTAGGCCAGAGGAAGAGCAGAAGGCCGAGCCACCAGCACCACCGGAGCCCCCAAAAGAGGAGCCGAAGAAGGAGGAGCCCCCAGACACCAAGTACTTCCACGAGCCCGGTGGCGATGAGGTCCTCGGCCACTACGACATCCGGTACTTCAAGGAGAAGGTGTCGTACGAGGAGCACCGATCCGTGCTGCGGCATCTGATCCGGAGCTACCTGACCATCACGCGCGATCTCGGCATCGAGACGTGGCTGGCGCACGGAACTCTGCTGGGCTGGTGGTGGAACGGGCGCATCATGCCTTGGGACTACGACCTGGACGTCCAGGTCTCGAGCGCCACGCTCTACTACCTCGGCAAGCACCACAACCGCACCACCCACGAGTACTCGTACGTCGACAACGCCACGGGCCAGACCGTCAACAAGACGTATCTACTCGACATCAACCCCCACCACATCGAGCGCGACCGCGGCGACGGTATGAACGTCATCGACGCGCGCTGGGTCGACATCTCGAACGGCATGTTTGTCGATATCACAGGGCTCGCCGAGCGTGAGCCCGGCAAGCAGCCCGGCATCTGGAGCTGCAAGAACTACCACAAGTACCGGACCAGGGACCTGTACCCCATGCGCGAGTCCGAGTTCGAGGGCGTCCCTGCCACCGTGCCGTACAGCTTCGACAGGATCCTGACTGAGGAGTACGGCATGAAGGCGCTGGTTACCACGGAGTGGCTAGGGTATGTTTTGTTGCACCTTCTCTCTGATCGCCCCTGGTTATCCATCTCCAGTCATGGGGAAAGAAGATATGGTGGCAAACAGCCATGCAGAGGCCAAATGGATATAACACTTAACTGACGTTGTTTCTGTTACAATAGCCACAAATGGGAACCAGAAGTCAAGGAGTGGATCAAAGTGCAGACTCGTGACGACGAGAAAAAGGAGGAGAAAAAGGAGGAGGAAAAGGAGGAATAGCGCGGGGCCGAGAGCAGACTCGTCGCCAATCCCTGAGTCACGAGTCCGACGGTCTCGTCCGTGTTTATTCGAGTGGCCACTTTATCCCAGAACAGAGTTCTTCGGACCGCGCCAAAGCAAAGCCCGAGATGGGCTCGGGGAGCGACGTGGGAAAACCCCCCTCCCGACCCTGATTCGCGGATTATTAGCAGCGGACGAGCGACCCTTTTGAAATAATACCTACAGCCGACCAGCCACGACCTACCCAGACACCCACCCACCCATCTCGGCTGCCAAGCAGCTAAGAAGCGCGCCGGCTTCTATCGCACATCCATCCCCCGCAGACACGTGGGCTTGTCAGCTCGTCTTAGCGGGGTGATGAGGTGATTTCAGCTTTCAGCCAAACTCTACACTCAAGCCACCTCGATCGCCTCACGCAGGCGACGGGCCGGGCCGACGATCAATTAGTATTACAACAGCGGGCAAGATATTGTTTTGGGCGGGTTTAGTTTTTTGGAGGCAAAATCAAGAGATCAGGATCTTTATGGGAGGAAAGCAATCTCTGGGCCAGATGCCAGATGCATTCGAATTCGGCTGGAAGCGGAGCAAACCAAAGACGTCAAGCAAAGCATATGGATGGCGTTCGGTTGTCTTTGGGATTTTTGTTTTGTCTTTTCGACACCAAACCAGCTTATATTTTGTTCGTTTTCTTCCTTTTGTCCCGAGCATACAAAACCTGGCATGTCTACAGCATAGCATACGCACCTTTTCTTTTTCTTGCTTCTTTCTTCCTCAAACTACTTTTTTTTTTGGTTCTTCATGAACACCCGCTTCTGAACCCTGATTTCACCGTGCTTCCAATTGCTCTCCTAAGCTCGCTCCCATGAACGCAGGCTGCCCTATTCTAATAGGGGTGGCGCCAGAAGGATCGGTGAGGGCTCACCCTGATGCGGCGCCCACGGGCTGCTCCAAGCAATCAACACGTTGCCCCTTTTAACCAAAATGCCGCGGATACTGTGTCTTTGGGCACGTCATGATAAAGCCAAAGCATGAATCGACCCTCGGTGTCACGGCTGCGCACCGACTTCATACGAAAAATGTTGGGGCGTGGAGCGGAGGTCTTGCGCCGGGCGAGGCAGTCGGTCGATGTCCCGAGTTGGCCACACAACCCCCGATCTCCCTGGCGCTTTTCGGGCAAAGCGATGCCCTCTATAGGCGTCCAGCAGGGTACTGAGGGGAAACAATGTGATTTTGGCCTAAACACATCTTTGCTGAAAGGTGGCCCGAGGTTTGACAGCACCCTCAGCAGCTCCATCTTCTACATGTTTGTTTGTCTACTGGGCCGTTCGTTGATGGCCGTGTTGAAAAAACCTCGCAGTATTTCGTTTCCCCTCGGCCGCCGCTCTTCGTACCCAGTCTCACCTGCCCCAGAAGGCACGGCCTTTCCAAGGACTGGGTTTCAATGGCGTCATGTGTATCTACACCTTTATACAAGTCTCTCACGTGTTGAAGCAGACTCAGGTCTCCCCTTTCTCGTCTCGCGCTGGTATGCGGGTCTCGGGGGCGACCAGGTCTTGAAAGAAAGTGGGGTCTGTCTCCCAGAGCGTCTCTTCGGTGTTGATATAGACGACTGCAATGAACTCGGACGTATACAATAAACGCCGATAAGTTAGATGCTACCCTGAATGTCGTTTCGACAGTGTGCAGATCGTGAGCTTGCATTGCACCCGAGAAAAAAAAAAAAAAAAAAAAAAAGAGACATTGCAGTATGTAGCGGTTACACTCGCGAAGTTTAGCTCAAAACGAGCTAGCCCCTGAATTGAAGTGGTTCTGTCTGCGACACACAGCTGCCTCCGTGCCACCTTTCATTGCTCCGGCACTCGCTCGTGTGACGTAGGACGGCGCCTTGGATCTTACCCACGTGTGCCCCTCCGTTTTATTTTTGATGTGTCAAAGCCACTTACATCAGATAGGTTCAAGCAGGGGGACACAAGTGTTTATAATCTCCCTAGGCATCTCCCCAGGGTCGTCTGAACAGGCGGGAGGGTAACGAATAGCGACATTACTGCGCCTGCTTTCCTGACGTCCATTCTCGCTGGCCGGATCGGCTGTTCCAGGGGCGTCGCCGAAGAACAAGAGAAACTAAAATGTACATATCCCAACCTTGTGAGGATTAGGTGTAGGTGCTTGCGCGTAACCAACCCGCCACCAAACACGTGACATTCACCACACTTGCTTTGACCAAAGACTTCAGCTCTGCTCCCGCTTATCCTCACCTTCGCCCTCTCTCCTTTTCCCAATCTCTTGCGTCTCTATAGCCTCCCCCGTTTCCTCGACCTCCCTTATTTCCTGGGCCTCTCCCGCCCCCTTGGGCTCTCTCCTTTCTTGGACGATGCGTCTGTGACGTTCCTCCGCCGCGTTGGCCAGTATCTCCCTTCGGGTCAGCTTAGGAGCCGCGGGGTCGCTGCTGGTGCTGCCATGACCCCCGCGGCCGCCGAGGACGTACTCGCCGCCGGTCCAGCCGCCGTGGTCGTAGGCGTGCTCGTCCTCGCCCTCGTCGGCCTCGGAGAAGCCCGGCCCGTCGCCGACGGTGCGGCCGGCGCCGCCCCTCCAGTCGGCGGCGGCGACCTCGCGCTCGATGGCGTGGCACAGGTCCCAGAAGTTCCTGTCGTGGGGGCCGTGCACGTTGTGGGCGAGCTCGTGGCAAAGCGTTTTGCGGATGGTTTTATAATCGCGATAGCCATCGCCTGCGTCGGTGCGGAGGCGCAGCTCGATGACCTCGCCCTTGTTCCGGTTTAGGCCGAGGGTGCGGCCGACGCCCTCGTGCGACACGTCCGTGTGGGCGGCCGGGTCCATCTCGGTAAGTAGGCTGACCGTGAAGTGGCGCTTTTCCATGACGGCGCAAATGCCCGGGTCGTCGCGGAGGCGCTCGAGGAAGCGGAGGCTCAGCTCGGGGCGCGGCAGGTATGGGAGCGGGCGCAGGTTGAGGAAGGTGAAGGTGGAGCTGGGGCTGCCGCCGGCGGGCTGCTTCCACTTGGGGCGGTTAGCCACCGAGGCCTGTTGCCGGCGGCGGGCGGCCTGCACGGCGATGGCCCTCCTAGAGTCCTTGTCTCTGGCTGAGACCTCGGCCGCGTGGAAGGAGTCGACGTCGGCGAAGCGGCTGGCCATCAGGCGGACCTTCTTGCCGGCCAGCGACTGGGAGAGCAGGGTGTTGCCCTGCTCGACGCCCTTGATGAGGCCAACGGGCTGCGGGGCGATGAATTTGTGTGTGGACCAATTGTACTTTCTCTCGCCAGAGGCGTCCTCAAAGGCCTCTTCGCAGGCGTCCGACAGGTCGTCAACTGTGCTGTCCTCGGCCGGGAAGGTGAAGGTTTTGGTCTGTGAGCCCAAGGTGACAGTGACCGAGACCGACTCGCGCGCGAATGGCGAGTTGTTACACTTGATGGGTTTGTCTTCCTTTTTGCCTTCTTGTTTGCCTTGAGCTTGAGCTTTGAGGTCGTCCGCCATGTTGTCGATTTTCCTGCCGTACGTGACGGGCTTGAATAATTACGGCAACAGGCTATGCGAATGAATGTTTGGTATTAAAATAGTTGAAGAATGAATCTGACAGCTAAGACGCAAGGCATGGAAAATTGGAATCTATCTTCAAGTCGTCGTCGCATGCCCAACACGAGATCGTGGTCGGGTGAGCAAGCTCAGGCTGGGAGAGCTGCTTTGTAAGCGCTCGGGGTTGGGGTCGCGACCGCTGTCCCGCCGTCCACGGTTGTCCATCGCCTTCGGTCCACGTCAATCACTCGCCTCTCGCTGCTGCGGCAGGCACCTAAACCACAACGCCACGATCGCAATCGGGTCGAGCCTTCGTAATCACTCCGAGGGGCCAAACCCATAGGCCGGACTCGGGCGACTGCTGGCCCGAAACGGGTCCCCTCGGGGGTGGACCTTGTGAGCACGCCGCTTTCCGGGGCCGGCAAAGTGGCCGGCCCGGAGCGTCGGGCTGGAGGCGCTCCCAACTCTGTTAGCCTGGCGATCCGATACCGTCTTTTTTCATGCCCGTGAGGCAGGCGTCGTCGTAGCCCCCTGATGATTTTACCCCTGAATTCAGAGGAGCCAGATGGCAAGCGATTCTACTCATCATATCTCGCCTTCACAGAGCGTGAAGCATCAGTGCGTCTTACTAAGCCGAGCAAACTGGCTGGCCTGGAAGCAATGTTGCAGTTCGATTTCATGTGTCAAAACGAAAAGCCAGAGCAAGGCCTCGTGGTGGGTCCAGCTACGTAAAGACTGCCGGCAAAAGGCACCACTTGTGGAGCCCAGCTTCTATTCCCGGATGCTGAATGTGTGGCTGTTACTTCGCCGTGGCCTGGCCTGCGCTCGAGCTGTCTTGCCCTCTGAAACGGGGATCCAATGAGAGGCTAATCGCGTCGTGTCCTTTCCCTCCAAACCACCAAACCGCAACGAAACAGACCTGCGCGCCGTGCCCGACGACGGACGCGCCACCTGAACCTCTGCAGCAACAGCAGCGACGCCGCCAATTGCCGATATAGACGCGATTGATTGACCGAAGCCAGCGCCTGCACAACGGCGACGAAGCCGACTTCGGAAGCATACTGGCGCGCCAAGCAACCCCATCGCCAACATGCCTCTCAACCTCTTCCGTGTCCTGGGTACGTCTCGGCTTGGATCGGCTGGGGAGGGGAGCCTGACACCGATTGCGCGAAAGAGCAAAAGAGAGAAAAACAATGCGACTGACAAGCTTTGACACCATCAGGGGACTTCTCCCATCTCGCCTCCATCCTAATCCTCCTTCACAAGATGACGCAGCTCAACGTTAGTGCCAAATTATCGTCCCTCCTCCATCAAAACCACCTCTATACCACAAGGACACCAGCCAGGCTAACCACCACCCCTCCAGAGCTGCGCCGGCATCTCATTCAAGTCGCAATGCCTATATCTCCTTGTATACGTCTCGAGATATCTCGGTATGTATGGCCAGAGCTTCCCCGGGAGCTAGGTGCTAGCGCCCCTGTTTTGCCGCCTTTGGTTGCTCGCGACGCAATCGCTTCTCGTTGCTTTACTGACCCGTGGGCGCTGCCGTGCAAAAACAACAGACCTCTTCATCACGACGAGCATCTACAACGTTATATTCAAAATCCTCTTCATCTCGGCACAGGGCTACATCATATACCTCATGACTAACGCCTACAAGCCGACCAACGACCCCAACGTCGACACCTTCCGGGTGCAGTACCTGCTCGGCGGCGCCGCCGTCATGGCCATCGTCTTCCCCTACTACTGGACCCTCCGCGAGATGCTGTGGGCCTTCAGCATCTGGCTCGAGTCGGTCGCCATTCTGCCGCAGCTCTTTATGCTGCAGCGCACCGGCGAGGCTGAGACCATCACGACCCACTACCTTTTCGCCCTCGGCCTCTACCGCGCCCTCTACATCCCCAACTGGATCTGGCGCTACTTCACCGAGCCCGACCACAGCGTCGACTACATCGCCATCATCGCCGGCATCATCCAGACCGTCCTGTACAGCGACTTCTTTTGGATTTACTACCAGAAGGTCTGGAAGGGCCAGAAGTTCAAGCTGCCCGTGTAAAGATGAGCAGAGGCCAAGGTGCGGACAGGGGCAGGGACGGCGAAAGAGGAACTGATGATGTGAGGGGAATCACGTGGATGGATGTCTCGAATATATCTCCAAGATGCTTCACCTCACGTCACGCCAAAAGACAGACACGAATGCCTGCTTTGAGTGAAGCGTGGGAGTCAGTGTGTTTGTGTGGGATGCGCGGTCCAAGGAAAGTGGGAAATGAAAGGGGAATCATGCTGTTTAACAAAGAAATGTCCGATTGGTACCATTTCTACTGGGACCACGCATTCCATACAGCTTGTCGCCTGCAGAATGCTCCGCGAGGGCGTTTCACCAGGGAGCGCATTTTCGGCGTTTTGAGAAGGATGGAGGGATACTACAGCCGGTTTCTTTTCGTTGTTTTGCCGTTGCTTGGTCAGTCGACTACACCGGCTTCCTGGGAGGGAGAAGAGGCGATGGGGGCCTCTCGTTTCTTGTCGTCTCGGGTGGTAAAAAATGGGGTTTCCTACGGACTATTTTTCTCATAAAGAGCCCTCTGTTTCGTGTTTTGTTATCATTGCGTTCTCTATCCACTTCATTCTTGCACATACTAAGACTTGAACTTATACAACATGTATCTGATTTGATAGACCCCTTTTATTTCATGTTCCGTTCTTCGGAGTTGGACGTGTTCCTGTCATGAAGAACAGACAGACGAAAGGTGAGTGGGACGTCGAGCCACGGTAGTTGCCACGGCAGTTGAGGACAGGCTGCCTGAAGACACATGACGCATTACACGGTCAGAATACCTTGGTAGGGGATCACGGAGGTGGAAAGGTGGAAAGGGGTGGAAACATAAGGGGGTGAAATTGCACGCGTCAGTTTGGTGCTGATTCGATCTACACTTCCGCCGCCGCTCGTCATGTCATGTTCTCTCCCAGTCGCGTCGGCTGCAGACGAGGAAACGTTCGCAGTGGCATGACTGCAAATCAGGGATCGACCCTCATAGGCGTTAGATCGAGACTGGTTCGATCTACGTTGAGATGCTTCCGCCGGTGTCATGATCGTTCTGCTAGAAATGCGCGTCACGTTTCACATCGCAAAGCCGCACCAATACCGCCGTGCCAGCTAAGAGGAGAGCGCGATGAGGCGTCGTTGGGATTGGCGCAAGACAGGGACGCAGATCAATGCCATGGGAACACGGCAGAGGGACAGGTGAAGAAATTACTATGGTTTTGCGGTGTACGGCTCACACCGGAACGGCGGGAAAGGGCAATATGAGGGGGGAGATATGGATAGCAAAGAAATTATAGCGTTCAAAATGTGTCAAGGATAGCTTCACTTAAAGTTGCCAATGGCCAAGCTGTCTTCCCCCTCCTTCCCTCCTCTATGCGCTGCCACCCGTTTATCCGAGGGCAAACGGACTTTCGCGCGCGCGGTTTGCCCTACTGATCATCAACATTGACGGAATTGAAGCTTCCTTGTTGAAGAAAGCGACGCGACACATGTTTGGAGATGGACGTTTAAAGGCTCAAGGCCGGCAAGCATAGGTTGGCCTCCCAGTCTCTCCGGCACCAGGAAAAAAATCAGCTCTTCGGGCTGGACCTGGGTGCCCTGCCCGCCTTGAGCCGAGAGTGCCGGGCGGCGAGCCGAGAGGAGCGAGCGCCGTCGGCGTGGGGAGCGGGGCGGGAAGCGGTCGACTTTGACGAACCGGCATCAGGCCTGTTCGCACGCCGGCCCCTTCTTCTCCCAAAAGCATACATCCCGGCCGAGGCCTTAGGTCCTTGGTTGACTCCCTTGCTGGCCGGCTATGCGTCTTGGGGTTTTCGGCACGCCTTGCTGCAACTTTAATTTGGGCGAGTCAATATCCTCTTTGGGATTGAAATCATATAGAGGCAAAGTCCGGTGGTGTTGGGATCGACCGTCTGTAAATTGATGGCGACCGTCATATGGTTCGGCGCCGTGGAAAGTGTGTTGCTTAATACACGTCCCATGATGATCATCGGATCGTCTGTCTTGTACGTTCGTGCCACAACGGCTGCAGAACAGATTCAAACAAAGATGGATGATGGGTGGCTGCTGGGATGGCTCAAGTCTGTGCCATTCATATGCACGGAAAAGCCCTCAGGAAACGAAAGCGGACACTGACAGCACGGCCTGCCCAGGGCCAAGAACAAAAGAGAAGCCTTGAGGTGTCACAGGCACATGGACTGAAAAGGAAGTCGATCCCACCCCAAGGTTTCCTGTGGCGTCTCATCGGTCTCAAAATGATCAGACCATGTCCTCCATCCGTTGTGGGCTCCCTCCCCCCACGTCAACTCGCAGGCTGGAAAGGCACGGACCCGAGCAGAGTCGCAGTGGTTCTCTCGAGTGCCGTACGTCCAGTCCATGGGAGAAGAAGGATATTGGACGACGTGCTGCGTGAATGGACGATGGGGGGAGAGGGGCCAGAGGACGGGATGGATCGATGCAATGGGGCCTGACGAGAGTGCTTGAGAGGGACAAGAAAAAGTGGACCGGAAAATGAGGCTCAAAAGTTGCCGAAGCAGAAATGGCCAGGGTCCGTGTTTCCGCCCTCTGCGGATGTACGAATCACAGCATCAGAATACGGGAAAGGTGGAGTCCTTTTTGGGTGATCTCTCGACCCTTCGAGCCTTGCTGCTTCAGAACATCGCCCCGTCACCCATGCTGCGGGCTGGTGCGACTCCGTAAGGGGCTGCAGGGGACTGTCTGGGCCCGTGCCTCTTCGCTAGCCCACGCGAGCTGAGGGGTGGGCCGCTGCCGGCGGTGTTGCCAATCCCTCGGTACCTGCAGGTGGCAGGGCTCCCCTGGGAGGCGAGCCCTCAGCTACGGCCCCCCGCTTTCATATTCGAGCTTTCCGTCTATCTCGTCACGCAGCTAGTGCCTAGCCTGGACTGCGACTCCTCTCCTCTGAAGCTAAACCCCTTTTCGCCGATTAAGTTGTGCGCTAGGCGTACCGACCGGGTTCCTTTCTCACAGCCGTCCAACCCTTTTTTTTCTTTGCTGTCAGACCAACTGAGCGGCTTTTCCCACATCTCGTCGAGGGATAGGTAGCGAGCAACAGTCTAGCCTAGCCCCTGGCTGACAAGCAAACAAAGCAAGCAAGCCTCCACGTTCGGGCCCCTCGGCTGAGCACCTGGCTAACGTTGCCGTTTCCCTTTCGCGACCCGCCTTTCTGTTACCTTGTCACGCTAGGTCATGCTCGTCTGTCCCCGACGTGGATCGTGGGACCAGGATATGCAGGCCATGGAGCCGTGCGTGCCCGCACGCCGCAGAGGCCACCCAGCCCCTCACCCTCGCCCTCCTTCTGTCATGCCTTGTTGGCCGCAGCAGCAAAACCTTGGGGATGCGTAAGCGGCAGCTGGCCCGTGTCAGCGACGTGTGTGTGTGCCGCTCACAAAGGCCAAGCTTTTCCCTGGGCCCCCCTCTCTCGCCGTGGGGCTGCCGCTTGACCGTTGCAGAGGGCAACGGGATGCGATAGGCGAGCCACCGTCCTGGCCCCGAGCATGCATTGGGGGTCGTCGACAGGGCCGGGATCTTCGCTTCCATTTTGGCACAGCCTCCACTTGACCCCCTCTCTCCTCTCGCTCTCCGTCTCTCTCCCTCCTCTCTGCCCATGCCACATGATCTAATCTAGGCTGACTGTCCCCCGGTCTGCCATGTCTCCTCCTTCTATTTTCCCTATTACCCCATGATCTGCTGTTTTTGCTATGTTCCGTGCTTTTTTTGCCTATTCTCTTCTTCCGTGATGCTCCGCCGTCGACTTCTTTAACCAGGGGAAGATGATTGCACACGTGTTTTCTCTTCTTCTTTGCCACCGCTTATTATAATACGGCTATTTTGACCTTGGATGTTTTATACCGCGTAAATCTCGGCCAAAATAAACCGGTTTTGTTCCCTTCGTACTCTCTTTTTTTTTTTTTTTGTCCATTCTCCCCGTCGGCTGCCTGCGAGGCGGGAAAACAAACGCCGCGATGGTGGCGAGGGAAACAAGCACGCCGTCGAAACGGCGTTTAATAATGCGGCTCGGCTTATTCTCCCTTTTATTAATACTGCCCTCCGCGAGCGGCAGCATATTGGCGGTGCGGGACGATGGCGCCACGGGGCTACAACCGATATCGAGCAGGACTAGCGGCGGCAGTGGCGAGCTCCACGTGCCGGCCGTGGATGTTGTGGAGCGTCTGAGACGCTGGGCAGCCGGACCGGAGCCGGCAGCAACACCGTCAAGTCAGGAGCAAGAGGAGGAGGCTCAGAAGGCTGCGAGGGCACTGGCGCTGAATCACGAGAGGAGAGAGGCCTACCGACGCAGGGGCGTGAAGGACGAACCGACGACGAGCAAACGGGAAAGCGAGAAGGAGGAGGAGGCCGCCGCAACAGCACCGGATCCGCTCATCACGCCGGGTCCTAGGTATCCGCCATGTCTGGCTGGCTGCCACGCGCTGGGCCGGCGCCAGAACGACGGCCAGATCCAGGCGCTGAGCGGGGAGATCCAGCGGCTGTCGCAGTCGTTCGACTCGGCCACGCAGGCGTCGCGGTCCGTGTCGCAGGCCTCGCAGCAGCTCTCGCAGAGCTCGCAGCAGCTGTCACAATCGGTCCAGCAGCTGGTGCAGTCGACGGCGCGCTT
>JNVV01000048.1:206677-218474 GCA_000733355.1 Falciphora oryzae
ATCGCGAGCGCCATTGCGAGCGCGTCCAGCAGCGCCAGCTCCGCCATCTCGTCGGCCCTGGCCAGCGCTGCTAGCAGTGCGAACGCGGCCATGGCCGAGGCCAGCCGGAACGCCGCCCGCATCCAGGACCAGGCTGCCAGCCAAGTGCAGGCGGCGCGGGCCGACGCCACTCTCGCTCGGGTATGTGCACCCTTGATACTTGAAAAATGGTTATAATAATACTAACAAGGGCATCTGTTCTGTCGTAAAGGCCGACGCCAACAACCAGGTCTCGCAGGCGCAGGGCGCGGCCGTCTCGGTGACGCAGGCAGCCCTCGCGGTGGTGGGCACCTTCATCGCGTCCTCGCTCCTCAGCATAGCAGCCTTCTACCTCATCCTGCGCTGCCGCAACAAGAACCGCGGCGGCAAGAAAGTGGGCGGCGTCAAGCGCAACATCTCGGCGCCGACGCAGTTCCGCAAGACCGAGAGCGGCCTGGGCGCCGCGTACGCCAGCACCGACAACCTCATGCGGCAGAACAACGCTGCCGGCGCTGGTGGCCCCGCCCCCATCGGCGTGGCGGCGCCGGCCTACAACGCCAACGGCTACCCCCGCGACATCAAGCCGCCGATGCCGCAGGCCACGGCGGCGGTGGCGCCGGCCACGACTAGCAACAACAGTAGCACAACGACGCGGTATGTGGACGCCGCCGGCAAGTACCCGGCCAACCGGAGCAGCAGCGTCTACGGCACGCCGGCGACCGTGGTCGACAACCCGCCGCCGGCCGCCAAGTTCTCTATCTTCCCCAAGAGCTCCGCCGCCACGTCCGGGCCCGGCAGCCCCGGCTTCCCGGGCGACAGGAGGAGCGGCAGCGCGTCGAGGCCGCCCAGCCTGCAGCAGTGGCTCAAGGCCGGCGCGGTCAGCCCCTTTGGCTCCATGCCCAAGAACCCGGTGGCGACCGGGTCTTCGGCGGAGGGGGCGGCGGCCACCAAGCCTCCGGGCGCCGACAAGCGGCCCCTGAACGGAAACAGCATCAAGAGGCCGGCCGTCGGGCGGCTCCCCAAGCCCGTTAGCGGCGGCGGGCCGATGATGCAGCCGAGGACTAAGCTTCCTTTCCGGGAGGAGTGAGAGAGTGCTGCATGTTAGCAGCAGATCTCTTCCGATTTCCACACCTTTTACCTAACCCACCATACTCCCCCTTTGCCGCTCGCACCCCCATTTATCCACATATTTTGTTCTTTGATAATGTGTGTTGGTCCTCCCCCAACCGTGGCAGTTACCGGATATAATAAGCCAGAGTTGCGGGGCGACTTCCAATCTCTTGTATATCTTCCTCGTCACTCTTTTGTTTGAGCGTAGGTGCCGGGGTGCTACATGTCTCGCTTATGATGATATCCCGGACCAGAGACACAATAAAACGGTCCAAGCGTTGCTTTATTATAAACTGTTTCTTTCTCCAATTGAATGACTTTCCGTCGTGACGCGAGGTTTCGTTGGTGCAAGCTACGACGTGAGTGCCGTCAAAAAAACCACCACGCGACGCGGCGTCCTTAAACGTTTTTATACCGTGGCAAACAATAAAACAAAAAGGACATTTGGAAGGCAAAAAGCTCACTGCCCAACCTCGGGGGTGGACGGCTACGAAACTTCCCATTTGGGGAGGTTTACTCCGCGACGGAAAAATCCGACGATCAACCCCAACCGGGGCTCGAACCCCGGACCCAAGCGGCTAACGTAGCGGAGTACAGGTAAGGTCCCGGTGTCGACTCGACCCATCCTCATAACCGCTACACCAACTTGGCGCCCGTGGTGTTCGATGTTTACAGAAAGCAGGCCGATCGGTTATTAGGCTTAGGGCGCGGATACGGCAGGTGTGTCTGTAATTGGTGAGGCTGGTGGCACGCGTTGCGTTTGCCCGTGCCAGTATACACGTCTTGTAAGATGGCGAGAACCGAAATCGAGTAAAGTAAAATACAACCCAAAGCAAGGAGATAGGGAGGCAGCACTACCCGACAAACGCATCCCACGGCGTCCCAATAACCCTCTCCCCCGCCACGTCCAGCTTCACGCCCTCGCCCCTGAGCAGGGACCTCTTCTCCTGCAGCGTGATCCCCTCGCCGTCGCGGCGCGCCACCTTGCCCTTGAACCCGCCCAGCCCGCCGCCCGTGGCGACGACGCGGTGGCAGGGGACCAGCGGCGCAAAGGGGTTGCGGCGCAGGGCGTTGCCGACGGCGCGCGGCGACGACGACATGTGCGCCGCCAGGGTGCCGTAGGTCGAGAAGCGGCCGCGCGGGATCTCGCACAGGAGCCGCCACACGCGCTTCTCGAAGGCGGTGCGCGCGGAGGAGGCGATGAGGGACAGGGCTTGCTGTTGTTGCTGCTCACCGTGGCAGCCGGTGTTGTTGTTGAGGATGATGGTTGCTGCTGGGTCTGGGTGGGGGTTGTTTTCTGCTTGGCTGTTGCTGCTGGTGGATATTGGGATCGTGGGTGGTGGCGTTGTTGGTTCGTCATATTTGTGCGATACTATCATGACGGTGGTGGGAGTCGTGGCGGTCGCTGTTTTGGTTGGGTAGAGGATCACCTTTGTGACCCTGGCAGTTCGTTTCTTCTCGACCGCCTCCAGATCGACCCCGACGTCACGCTTGCGTTTAACACTGACGGTGGACATGACGAATCAGGGGCCAAGGGGTGTAATGCTTGGTATGTGTGAATTTGAGCACAGATGGGGCACTTTCGGGGCCGTAGCGGAATGGATACAATTTGATGGAGTATCAAGAAACCAGTCGTGAGATGGACAGATGGTTGTGAGACTGGGCGGATACAATGTGGGAAGGGGCTCAAAGCGGTGCACACGCGCCGTGCACGCCAGCCTCGGAGACCGACGTCATTCTCCGACGCGGAGTCACATGATAGCAAGGGGAGGCGCCTGGGTGCCTGGACACTTCAGCGTGTGCGCTAGGCTAAATACAGGAGTCTGCACTGTCAGGCATATAGAAGGAAAGCGTCGGCCAGTGAAAAGCTCGCAGAGCCGAGCCTCTAGCTTTATTTGTGAAAAGAGTTTTAGCGTCAAAGAGGGAGAGCACAAGCCAATTTGTAAAAAAGTTCTAGCGTCAATGAAGGAGAGTGCCTGCCAATCAAAAGAGCTTACATCATTGCCCCCTCCTCATCCCTGCAAAAAAGTTGCTGCCGCGTTTTGCCCCTCCTTCAGAATCGGAATCTCTTCAAGTCGCAATCGTGACTGTGAATCAAGTAGCAGACAGCCAAGCCGACCAGTTCCAAGTAGACAACAATGGCCGACGACGAGGAAATCTCGGTCTACGACGAGGTGGAGATCGAGGACATGATGTTCGACGAGGCGCTGCAGATCTACCACTACCCCTGCCCCTGCGGCGACAAGTTCGAGATTGCGCTGGCCGACCTGCGCGACAGCTCGACCGACATCGCCGTCTGTCCCAGCTGCAGCCTGATGATAAGGGTCATTTACGAAGTGGTGCGTCTGTCGTCCGCTTAATGGATTGATGGCATCTTGGGCCTATTCTGACCCTTTTTCTACTCACCTCCAGGACAACCTCCCAAAGCCCGAGGAGCCCAAGGAGCCCGAGCCTCCTGCGCCGATCCCCGTCGCCGCCTGATGAGTGATGCGACTTTGGGAACTAGCGCAGCGCATGCTGTTTAGTCGACCATCTACCTGCCTCGAGCGCCCCGCCACACGGTTCGCGATCCGAAGGCGGGACACTGTTTGCCCAAAAAGTGCCACCCTGTAGTTCCCCTGCGGGAAGTGCGCCTGGGAACCCTTATGATTCAGGTTGCACACCGTCAGATGGAACAAGGGAACATTACAAACACCCGGGCCTAACTGGTCACTAGCCCGTGATGGGTGGTGGTGGCCAATGACGGAACCCACGGGCCACTACTGTTGGGTGATTTGTGTCACCGACCCCCTATCACACCCTTGCCGTGCCACAAGAGGGAAAAGACGCGGTGGGGTAGCATCTCTCGGTGGGGTGGGGGGTTCATACAAGCAGTTTCCGGGCTCGGCATAGGGGAAGAAGCCATTGGGGATCAGAGAAACTGAGGCTGTATTAAACGCGGTTCCCTGAAGACTGTGCGCCTTGTTCACGGGAAATACCAAGGAGAAGCGGCAAAATACCCTGCCCCGAGGAAGAAAGAGGGAGGGTCCCCGCTACTATGACAGCCAGTGGAAGCAGCAGGAAATAACAGCCTACTAAAGACTGAAGAGATAACCAGTTCAATGTCTCCCCTAATTAGTGACAGACGCCACTTTGCCCACCCGTCCTTGTCTGTCCTATCTTCGTATCAACAAAAAAGAAGAGCTGCTCCGATTTTTCCGCCACGAGAACCCTCAGCCGAAACCTATCCGTCGCCGGATCTACATGGCGAGAAGCCCCAGACCACAGGCAACAGCCACACCCAGGACCGAGCCGCCATCGCGCGGAATCCGCTCGGCCCCGGCGGTGCTGACGGGCACGGGGGAGAGGGACGACGTGGCTGCGGTGGCTATAAATATGCCAGCCATATTTTCATGTCAGAAGTGTTGATGTAAGACAGAGGAGAGTGAGGTCAATAAGAGGGGGGAAGCAAAAACTCACGGATAGCAGCCCCCGGCTCCTCGTCGGTGGGCAGAGGCATCACGATGGTCGTGTGGACGCCCTGGGTAAGCACGAGGGTGGTGGACGCGGGTGCCATCTCGTGCATCATGACCGCTCCTTGCTTGGCCTCGGCCGCTGCCAATGGGGCGCCGAGGAGGATGCCTGTGAGGAGGGCGGTGTGGGGGAGCATTTTTGCTTTGGTTGTTGTTGTGCTGTTGCGTGTATTTCTTGATTACTTCTTAAGGAGCGTGGGCTATTACTCTTCTATGGTGCCCTTGGATAGTCTTGAGGATTGGTATATGCTGGCTTGCGAAGGGAATCCAGTTAGGAGGTGTGACGTTGCGGGGGTGGGAGTGGATGAAAGCTTAGAGGTGTGGTCAAGAAGAAGAGAGAGAAAACAAAAGAGAATGAAAGTCCGAGGAGGGCAACGGGAGGAAGAGATTTCTCCCGTCTAATAAGTAGCCGATTCGGAGGCAAAGGCTCTGTGTTCAAGTTCCACTGATCGTTTTCTGTCCCAAGTGAAAAAAAGGGATGACATTATACAACGAACAGCCCGAGGGAAAACATAGGATGGCGAGGGGCTGGGGCGTATCACTCGGTGTGATATGACAGCAGATAGCCAGGGCCATGTAAATCGCCAAAAGGAGCCCTCATGGTGAGGCAGCTGGTGATTACCCCCCTTCCCGCGTCGTTACCCCTTGTGCGCCAAGGACACATCAATGGGCAGCCTCAGGGGCAGGTTTGCTGCAGCCTCCAGGTTTCTGTAGTCGGGCAAAGACTAGACGGCCTCCTGCGGGCCACAAGGGTGACACGTCTGTATCCCGCCATGGGTGCACGCGAGGGTTTGGCAAGCACACAACGAAACGACTTACATTTCTGTCCAGTTATGTTACGACCCCTGAGATAGAGATCCCAAAATAGCCTCAATGGGAGTTGGCCCACGGGAAAGGAATAGGAGACAGATGGATGATCAGGACACTTGATGTCTCGCACGACGATTCAAAATGCCTTGCAGTGCTATTGTTGAGAAAGGACTGCAGGACCTAGATGCTACGAAAGCCGAAGGGTTGTGTAGTGTTTCCCCTAGTGGCACTTCTTTTCTCAGTGATCGGCTTTGCCCGTCATACCAGGTGGGGTGACGGTACGACACGGGAAGGGAGGGGAAATGATGAAGAAAGGGAAACCGGTGATCGCTTCCACCTATTGTTATCAAGATGTACCGTCAAAATCATTGCTATTCTTTTCTTTTTCTAACAGGTAGAGCAGAAATCTCTCTAGTGAGCAGAAAATGTCACTCAAAAAGTGGACAGGGAAATGACCCGAGATACATCAGACAGGACAACCAAGCCTGATGAGCCCCGTTGTCATATCTTCTCGTGTCCCCAAATATCCGACTCAACCTCCACGTAGCTTTCCTTTCCGAGCCGCCACCCCATTTACCCACACGTGCCGAATTTTCCTATTCCCAATATCCCACCCGCGACCAATCCTTATCATCATCGCACAATCATCCCTCCACGTTCTCAAAGAAGAAAGTTGGCTGGCCAGGAACGGCCCCGTCGGCGGCCTGGGCCGTGACATCCACCTCCTTGCCGCCGTCCGACAGCAGCTTGCCCTTCTTGCTGCCCTCGGTCACGGCGACGACGTCGACGCTCACGCAGCCGGCAGTTCGCTTCAGCCCGGGAACCATAGCCAGCAGCGTCGTCTGCTCGTCAAAGGCCAGCTTGCGCTCCAGCACCGCCGAGGCGTCCTCGCCGGCCTGCAGCCGCCTCTTTAGGGCCTGCACGAAGGGCATAGCCTTCTTCATCTCGCCCATCTTGCCAATGCGCGCCGACAGTTCCTTCTCATCACGTACACCACCCTTAGCGCTGTCCCATGACTCCTTCACCAGGTCAATGTACTTCTGCTGCCATGCCGGGAACGCCTCCGCCGTGGAGATGGTCAGCTTCTTGGGCCGCTTCGGGTCGAACGAGACCTCCTTGCCCTTGGCCTTCTTCTTGAGCTGCGCCGACTCGGCCGAGTTGACGTTTGACGACGTCACCTTGACGTACTCGCGCGCCGCCGTCAGGGCCGGGTCCGCAGCCGGCACCTCAGGCCAGAGCGCCTTCTGGATCGTCTCCTTCTTGCCCAAGACCTCGAGCCAGATGTACTCGGCCCAGTGCGGCGCGATGGGCACCAGCACCAGCGCCTGCAGCTCCACGTAGCGCAGCACCACGTCACGGTGCAACTTGATGCCTGCCGCCGTGCAAGCCTCGCGGTAGAAGCTGATGGCGCTCGAGAAGTTGTACCAACCCGACTGCAGCGCGAGCTTGTAAGCCGTGTCGCCGTAGTGCTTCTCGGCTTCGCGAACCAGCACGTTCAGCTCATTGCTGAACAGGGCGTCCTGGAATGAGTTGAGCTCGCCCGTCCGCAGGTCCCCGATGTTCTTGACCGTCTCCTCGATCCACTCGCGCGTAGTGAATAACCTGAGAATACTGTTGTCCGCAACGTCTTCGTCGAAGTTGGCGTCGTTGACACCATCGCCAGAGTCGGCGATTGCCATCCTCAGAGCGTCCGCACCAAACTTCTTGGTAGCCTCGTCTAGCGTCATAAAGTTGCCAGTCGACTTGCTCATCTTCTCTCCATTCATCATCAGATGGCCGTTGACACGGAACGACTTGGGCCAGTACTCGGGCGGGAACAGGGCGATGTGGCAGTATATGGCAAAGGTCAGGTGGTTGGGGATAAGGTCCTAAAAATGTCGTGTTAGCCAAGCTCCACCATGCTACAGCACATCTGGGCTTCTTCCTACCTTTCCTGATACCCTCAGATCCAGCGGGTATGTGTACTGGAACTCCCTACGCATAGCCTCTAGGGTTTCCTTGGGGATCTTGCACGCCTCAAGGAGCTTGTCATCCAGCTCGCGCCGGCAGAAGATGTAGTCCCAGACCTCGTCAAGCAGCTGCTCCGGCTCAATGTTGGCTGAGCCCTTCACGCGGCCGAACAGGTCTGTGTGCAGGAACGGCACCTGGGTGTAGTAGGCCATGTAGACAGTCGAATCGCTCAGAGACTCGACCAGGAACTTGGGATCCCACGGCAGCTTGGAGCCCAGCCCGTATGTCCTCGCGCAGGCCCACTGGTTCAGCCAGTTCAAGGAGCCCTTGAATGCATGCTGCGTCTCCGAGTTGTACGTGTCCAGACCCTTGCCGTCAACGTTGGCCACGAAGTCCAGCGCCTGCTTGCGCCAAGACTCCTCGCCGTAGTCCATGTACCACTGATCGAGGTTGGCAACAATGCACTCATCTCCGGACCGCGACACGACCTTGTTCTCCGGCTCGGCATACGCGAATGCCAGGCCGTCGTTGATCAGGCTCTGCCTGACCTTGGGCTTGGCCGCCTCGACTTTCTCGCCAGCAAATTCTCCGACCTTCATCGTGCCCTGGTAGTAGCCCTCCTTGTAAGCCAGTTCTTTGGCCTCGGTCAGCGGCTTCACGTCCTTTGGCGACGCGATCTTGAGCTTCTCAACCAGGAACTTGGCGCAAAGATCGCCATACGACGGGGTGTCGATAATCGGAATAATCTCCAACTCGGCCCACTCCTTTTTGATGCCGTAGTAGTCGGCCTTCTTGGCAAGGTCCATGACAGTCGCGTAGTCGTCGGGCGAATCGCTGGGCACTGAAGTGACAACTCCTGTGCCCTTGGTTTCCTTGACGGTCTCCATGGGCAGGATTCGGACCTGCTTGTGGACAGACAGGGGCGCGTTCACCAGGGTCCCGACGATATCCGAGCCAACAAGCTCGGCAACCTTCTCCGGGACAGTCATGTCCTTGTCCAGGAGGCTCTGGAAGGCCATGTTCTTGGCGGATCGCTCAGTGATGACGTAGTACTGGTTCTCCGCGGCCTTGAACACGCCGTACTTCAGCTTGGGGCCGACGAAGCAGCAGGTCTGTCCGTACATGGTCTCAGGCCTCAGAGTCGCGGGGACCAGGAACACCTCGGCGCCACTAGGGAGCTTGCCCTCAATGGCGGCGGCGGCCTGGGGCGCCCACTCCAGCACCTTGAGCTTCAGGGCAGTGTACTCCTGCGGGCCGACACCCTCGCCCTCTCCACGGTCGTGGTCCATGCAAGGCTGTCCGTCCTTGACTGAGTAGATGGTGTAGCGCTTGCCGAACTTGATCTTGTTGGCCTCCCTTAGCCGGTTCATGGTCCAGCGCACAAAGGTGTCATAGTAAGGGTTGGCGTCGGTCGTGACGAACTGCCGCCTCCAGTCAATCCTGGAGCCCGTGGCCTTGAGGTGGGCCTCGCACAGAGGGGGGAAGTAGTCGAGCCAATACTGGCTGTCGGCGAAGCGGTGGATCTCTTGCTTGGGGATGCCGATGGTCTCCATGATCTGGAACTGGTACTTCTTCTTGACCGTCTTGGCGTTTGCCTTGCCCTTGGTCGCGGTGAACTTGGTCAAGTCCTCGCGCTTGCCAGCGGCGGGCTTGACTTCGGGGGCGGGCACCTCTTCCTCTTCCTTGTAGCGCTCAAACTCCTGGCCAAAGAGCTTGACCTCCTCAGCTAGCTTGTCGGCGCAGGCCTTGATAGGTAGGCCAGTGCAGTGATAGCCCTGGGGCCAGAATGTACGCTTGCCCCGCATGCGATTGTAGCCAATCTGGAACTCGACCTTGCTCATGGTGAAGTAGTGGCCCAGGTGCAGCACGCCGTTCATGTAGGGGAATGCGATGTTGCCGTAGAACTTGGGGAACCTGGCGCGCAGATCGGCGGGAGATATCGAGTCCAGGGGATAGTCGGCGGTCGAGGGCGCGTTGAATTCGAAGACGCCCTCTTCTTCCCACTTCCTTTGGTACTTCTTCTCGATCGCAACAAGGGCAGATCGTTTCTCGGTCTGCAAGACGCCGCTATCAGCCTTGGCCCGTCACAGGGAACGAAATCGCACATAGAAACCTTGGACTCACGCCTTTCAGCTCCTTCATCTTGGAGATCTGGAGCCCTTCCACGGCGGGAAGGGGGGTAGTCGCCGCCATGGCGCCGGTCTTCTTGTTGGCCCTGCTTCGATGTTTGTTTTACTCGAGCCTCAACAGCGGGAGTGTCAGCGGGAATTGAGGCCAAGATCGCCTCCTCAGGGAGATTTTCAGTCTGTTGCAAGACCCTGTCTGTGTCACGGCTTGACTCACGCGATCTAACGAAAGAAAATGTCTTTGGGTATGACACAGCTTACAACAACAAATTTTGGAGGGGCAACACCCGCCCGAGCCAAATCGCGGGGTGCTGTCAATTGACAGGGGTCTGCATGGAGCTCCCGATATCGATTAGCGCGGGTCTGCTTCAGCCACAGCTGGGATGGAGCAGAAGTGGCGCCAAATAGGCCATCAGCCTCATGTCCCTTTTTCCTATTGTCGCGGGTGCACGTGCTTCCAGCCTTATCCCATGGTTGATATCAGGTCTTGGGAACGTCGCTAGGTCCTACCGAGAGCCTTTTAATCCCTAAGCAAAAACTGGCATTGAACGGGATCCGTGTGCGCGCGCGACCTCGCACCCTCCTCACCATGTTTGCCGCGACCCTCAGGCGGATGGCGGCTGCGACAAAGCCGCTGGCCGAGTCGGCCGCCCCGAAGAGCACCAGCCCCCTGAAAAAGGTGTGGCCACCAGACTACTCCAAGCTCTCCCCCCAGGCCAAGCTCAAGTTCGAGAAGAAGTACAAGCGGAGGGTCCTTCTGCGCTCTGCTCGGCCGCGGTGGAACAAGATTATAAGGCTAACCCAGCTGTTCAGTGTCTCCTGTAAGTTCCCCCAGTGCCCTGCACATGAAGCCAGCTTTGCGGGGAGACAGATATCGAAACGCGAAGAGAAGGTGGCGGTCACAGCGAATATTGCCCGTCATCTTCCCCGCCCGAAAGCCCGTATCATCCGAGCTCTGCCATCTTCCAACAACTCGTTCCGGGAACCACGGACGGTGCAGTTGGATGCGGCATGGTCACCACATACTATTCCGAAGGTCCCCAATTCGAGCCCGGGTGCAAACCCCTGTGCGATTGATGAGAATTTCGATCACCACAAAAAACGCCGAAGAAACCCCAAAATGGAGGGTTTCGTAACCGAGTACAAGTGTACTCGGTGAGCTTTTGCCACTTGCTTATCCTTTTCTCTTTTTTTTTTTCCCTGCTCGTCCAGGCACGCCGTCCGGTATATGTGTCTAACAATGCATGTTCCCGCAGTTATCACCGTTTACGGCGTTCTCTTCATGCGCTGGGACCCCCCAGAAAGCAATCCTTTCCTGAGCGTAAGTATTGGGCGCATTTCTGCCATTGGAGTCACTTCAAACGCTCTAACCACGACAACACCTATAGATCCGGAGGACCTTCTGGGAAACGTTTGGCAGCACGCTTGACGAGCCAGCGGAGCAGGATAACTCGCCCATGACCCGCGAACGCCCAATCCGCTCGAATCCTCGGGCCAGCTAGTCGAGGGTTCTTTGTGTCACCGCGGCTGACTGAAAGCGCGGCTGTGTATGCATTAATTACTGCATTTACATGGAGTTTGGGGCGTCTGCTTGCATACCCAAGTCGTCTAGAAAGACGACTTCACCGGGCTGTTTAGACCCAGCCCCAGGGGTCGTCGCATTGACCACACAGATTTTCTCTATATCTCTCCTCTCACATCCTGTCTCTCTTGGATGAGAGACCGGGCTGGGCTGCATGACCGAGGCGACCTATGCTTCCCATGCCACCTGTATGTATAAACCTCACTCAACCAGGCGCGATGGTCTTGTTTGGTGGCCCCTGACGAGAGACCCTGCCATGTACTCTCCCACGTGATCTTGTGAATTCGATTCATTTGGGAAGGGGAATAAAAGTCAAGTACCGCCAACATCGGCTTGGTGGCTCCGCTGCTCCTTTCACGTCGTCACCTGCCATGCCAGACAGCCATGCCCAGACCAGACCCGAGGCCGCCGCCCCTGCCCTCATTGACGGGCCGCTTGGCGACGGTGCCCTGTGCGCGGACGCCGGCGACGATGCGGTCGAGGCTGGTCTCGACGACGACGCCACCGACGATCATCTCGCCCAGGGTGGCGTGCAGCGTCTCAAAGTTGAAGATGAGGTCGAGCTCGCACACGTTCTCGAACAGCTTGTCGAGCGCCTCGACGTAGACCTGGATCAGGTCGATGAGGGCCAGGGGCGACTCGGTGGTCGTCGAGATGACGATGAAGAAGAGCGTCGCGTAGTGGCGGTA